>JACXGJ010010064.1:0-22741 GCA_016801105.1 Esox niger | reverse complement strand
CTGCCCAGCCCTCGTTTGTACCTCTGCCGTCAGCACGTATACCGACCTCCCGCCTGTCCCCGACTACTCTGCCTGCCGTTCGTCTCTACCATCGCTGCCGGTACGTGAGACACCTCGCCTGCCGTTCCCGTCCTAACCGCCTGTCTCTACTCCTCGCACCCCTAGTCCGCACTTGGGTCCAGACCTGTGACCCTGACATTTTCCTACTTACAAAGCATGTAGAGGTCTGTCATTTTTACCATAGGTACACTTCAACTGTGAGATGCAGAATCTAAAAAAGAAAATCCAGAAAATCACATACTATGATTCTTTAATAATTAATAATTGAAAAGATTCAGTCAACTCTGCATAGTGCTGCATAAACTTTCACCCACATTGAAGGATGGTGTTCCTTCAACCATATTATCCTTTCTTGAATCCAATTGAGGAGTTCTTCTCTTGGAGGTGGAAAGTATATGATCGCAACCCTTACAACCAAGTAAGTCTTCTTCAAGCAATGAAAGCGGCTGGTGGAGAAATTAAGGCACAAACGGGTCAAGGATGGATCCAGCATTCATTGCATTTTTTTCCACAATGTATGACTCATGAAAATATATGCTGTGATGTGGATGAAATGATCTGGCCAGATGTAATTGAGGCAGGATCAATGAGGCTAATTGATTCAAGGATTGCAGTACATTTATTCACTTATTTACTTACGTATTCATCTACATAATAATTTTTTAGGGCGAAAGCTCATTGTTATACAACAGAACTCTTCATTAAAAACTTAACGTAAAACATGTATTTTCATTCATTTATTTGTGCAGCTGAATTTGTAATCAACTCAACAGACAACACACATGTCGTTTTTATGTGCGTATTTATTAAATAAATGCATTGCTAGAATAAAAGGCTGTGCTTCATTATGCAGTTAACGTTGACCTGTTTTGCCAAAATGAGAGTGTGTTTAGTTTGCTGTGTTAACTGTTTTGAGAGCAGTTAACGTGAGAAATGTGTCAAATCGATTGGGAAAAACTATAACGTATCTTTTTCTTTGCTTGTATACCGATATAACTAATGTATGTTTTAACAATACAGACCAATTTATCCTGTAATAAATTTAATCAAGGAATTCAAAGCAGGTGTTTAACTTTAGGGTTCAAACTCAAATGATAAACAGATGACATGAGCTAAAATATTGTTTTAGCTTAATATTGGACATGGTGGTACACCTGTTTGGAATTCCTTAACTAAATGTTCCTGGATTATAGGTCTGTGCAGGCGATGGGTCAGTCGATGGTGTTAGGTTTGGGACCAGGGATTGTGGACACAGGCCGAGAGTTGGAGAATAGGTGTACTTTCTTCTGGACCATCTGGCCTGGGGTCTGCTGGATGTCCTGGTCCACTGGTTTGTGCTGCTGATCCAGGTCACACACTTCTACTGGCAGTCTGCCTGGTGTTGCTGCCTGGAATATTTATGCTGTTCTGCTATAAAACCTCAACTATTTATGATGTTCTATCTGTCTGTCACTCTACTGGAGAACAGTGCATAAAAAATACAGTAGCAACGAATACAAATTCTGGATTTAAATTTAAATAACGTGAAATCAATGGTGTTCAATTTGCTGTTCAGCACACCTAAGATGTGATCCTTGCCCTTAATGTGCAAAAACATATAGATATCAGTGATCTTTCAGTTGTTTCCCTAATTGAACCAAGTGAATTCAGGAAACAACAGAGACCAGCGTTACAGGTCAAAACAGCAAGTTTATTATGGAAATCAAACACACTCCTCAGTGGGTTAATATCAAGTGACATAATAGCCAAGATGAACAGTTCTGTCCTCAAAGAACCGAGTATATACACACCAATCAGCCATAACTTTATGACCACATGCTTAATATAGTCCCACTTTTGCCGCCAAAACCGCACTGACCAGTCGAGGCATGGACTCCACTAGACCTCTGAAGGTGTGCTGTGGTATCTGGCACCAAGAAGTTAGCAGTAGAATCTTAAAGTCCTGTAAGTTGTGCCTCAATGAATCAGACTTGTTTGTCTAACA
The DNA here is from genome assembly GCA_016801105.1 of Esox niger. NCBI lineage: Eukaryota > Metazoa > Chordata > Actinopteri > Esociformes > Esocidae > Esox > Esox niger. The sequence goes on along the minus strand of JACXGJ010010064.1, from coordinate 20,697 downwards.
AATCCTACAGATGCTCGAATGGATTTAGATCTGGGGAATTTGGAGGCCAAGTTAACACCTTGAAGTTGTGCTTTGGGACAGTGCGCATTTTCCTGCTGAAAGAGGCCAATGCCATCAGGGAATGTTGTTGCCATGAAAGGCTACAAATGGTCTGCAACAATTCTTAGGTAGGTGGTATGTGTCAAAATAACATCCACATTAATGACAGGACCCAAGGTTTCCCAGCAGAACATTGCCCAAAACCTCACACTGCCTCTGACTGCTTGCCATCTTTCCATAGTGCATCCTGGTGCCATGTGTTCTCCAGATAAGTGACGCACACACCCAACCATCCACGTGAGGTGAAAGTAAATGTGATTCGTCAGACCTTCTATTGCTCTGTGCTCCAGTTCTGATGCTCACATACCCATTGTGGGTACTTTTAGCAGATAGGGGTCAGCATGGGCACCCTGATTGGACTGCAGCTACACAGTCCCATACACAACAAACTGATGCACTGTGGGTTCTGACACCTTTCTATCAGTACCAGCATTAGGTTTTTCAGCAGTTTGAGCTACAGTAGCTCGTCTGTTGGATCAGACCACACAGACCAGCCTTCACTCCCCTCGTGCATCAATGACCCTGTCGCCGGTTCACCACTTTTCCTTCCTTGGACCACTTTTGATAGGTACTGACCACTGCAGACCGGGAACACCCCACAAGGGCTGCAGTTTTTGAGGTGCTCTGACCCAGTTATCAAGCCATCACAATTTGGCCCTGGTCACTCGGATCCTAACACTTGTCCATTCTTCTAACTCATCAACCTTGAGGACAGAAAGTCCACTTGCTGCCTAATATACCCACCCAATGACAGGTGCCATGATAACGGGTTTATTCACTTCACCTGTCAGTGGTCATAATGTTCTGGCTGATCGGTTCATTATTCATTATTTAATAATTCATGCACATGAGGTCATCACATTGTAACTCAGCCATATGTCTGACCCAAGAGCCGTATCACAAAAAACAATCTTCCAATGTATTTGAACAAAAGAGCAATTATTTAGCTAAGCATATTGTGTGCGTGTGTTCGATTATCAGTAGTGTCTATGCAGTGTGTGTAATATAGGAAGTCGGTTCCAATGATGCTGTCGTAAAAAGCAGCTCTCCTGAGAAGTTCCTATATCAGAAAGTCGGGATCAATCATCAACAAATATCTATGATCCACTCATTTATGTTTTGTTGTTCAGATTAAATCCCTGGCCTGTGTTTTACAAACGCATGTCATCCCCTGGACTGCATGTAATGTGCTGTAGACAAGAGGTGATCAGGACTGAAATGTTATCCGTAGAGACTGGTGCCTAGATCTCATTGTTATCAAAAACAAAAATGGTTGGAAAGATACAGAGCTGAGGGTGTTTTTGACGCAAGCCTTGCAGTCTGTGCACTGATATGGTCTGTTTCCTGTGTGCATGTTCATGTGAATGTCAAGTTGGTCCTTTTTCAATATCTTTGTATATCTTTGTGATGCCCCCGCCTCCACAAGCCCGCAGAGGCAGCTGCTCCCGTCCCTGATCTGCAAGCGCGCACCTGTTCCCACACCTGTTCCCACACACCTCATCGCCGACCGTATTTATACACCTCTCTGTCACCTCTTCCCTGCCGGATCAATGGTTTGTGTTCGCATGCCACATCTCGCTCTTTATAAACTCTCGTCTCGGCTACCCGTGTACCGACCGATCGACCGTCCCAGACTTCTGTCTGCGCCCTGCCTGTACTTCGGCTCTCTGCCCGAGTTCCGACCTTCCGCCCGCCCTCGACTACTCTGCCCGCTGCTCGCCTTTGCTACCGGTACGTGAGACGCCTGACTGCCCGTCCCCGACTGCGCTGTCAGTCACCTCCCCACTCCTCCCTAGTCCGCGCTTGGATCCTTACCTGCAGCCCTGACAATCTTCCCCTTCACAGCCTCAGTGGGCAGTTTCTCTTGAATTTGTTTATGTGAAGAAAATGATTTGTCCCACTGTTGTCAGGTATTCATCATGTCTGTTTTTTGTTCATGTTCGATATTTTTCACATCTAGCATCGGTACTGAGGTATCTGACGTATTTGATTGAGAAGTCTTATTGGCCACCAGGTTCTCTCTCCAGTCTTTGGTTTTTGCTGGACTGGTGTGAAATGGGCTGAGATGGTCCTGCTGGGTCAGAGGTCACAGTAGGTTCCTGCTCTACTATGGATGAAGGCATTGCTACTTTACAGATGAGTTGTCAAATCCCAATCAATGACAGCATTTCCTCTGAGGTTAAAGGATGATGGTTTTCTACTGGAAATGGAAGCAGAAGTGTTAAATGTTCATATTTTGGATTCAAATCCTTTTTTCTTTCATGCATGTGATAATTAGCCAATATGGGATATTCATTTTTCACATCCACTGTTTCATGTTTTACATAGTGGTTCAGAGTGGACTTTTAACCACTTTGCTGTAGTCTCTAATACTAAGCAGGTTTAATTGGGTAATAATTTCTATCTTGATCATAGCTCTCAGTCAGATTTGGCTGAACAGCATTTTCCTTGGATCTGGATCAGGTCTGGTATTACAATTCAGATTGTAATACCTACAATCTGAAAAACCTAAGGTTCCTCCATCAGATGTGCAGCATATATTGGCTTTTCAACATTAGGTATTTCCTTTTCCTGTTTAGAAAAATAGCACACCAAAATAAGATTCTCAACTTGATTTCAGAATCAACTTTGAACCCCACAGTAGCATTTTCAAAGGATTCCTTTTTGACTGGGATATTTGTTTTCACTTGAATCATGCTCAGAATAAAATACCCAAATAGGACCCTTAACTTTCATTGCAAAACATTCTGACTTTGTCTCACTTTTACACAGAGAGGAATCCTATTCTATATTCTTAATAGACTTTAAATGCTGCTGCCCTTTGGATATCCTGTGAAGGGTTGTGAAGGCTCTGCATTTGGTCTCTGTATGTTTTTTAGGAAGGTTACTTGGCTCACATCCCCCACTAGAGATCTATTTGTGAGGATACAGGAAACACATGGACATCCCCCATCATGGCTGTTGTTGTCATGTTGCAGGGTAGAACTGGGTCTGGATCTCCAGCTGCACTATTGGCTCGGGCTGCAGAGGCTCCATTAGTCAAGGATCTCCAAATCCAGACACACATCCAGACCCTTATCAGTCAAGGGATAAAGCTGAAAATGTGAGTTAGAAAAAAAATAATCAGTCCAAAAACAGCCCCAACCATAGGCTTACCACTTTAGAACATAATTAAAAGGAAGTCAGCCTTGGCGCAGTACTACTCAGTGCCTGTAGAAGCAATGTGCCTGTCAAGCAATGTTTAAAAGTCATTCTAAATAGTGATAGTGAATACTAGCCAAAGGAATTTGGGCTACTATTCAATGTAAAGAGTAATTAATATAAACAAAAATACATTTTAAAACATTTGTTAAGAACAATATAAAAAATATATGTACCAACCAGTTTGTTCAATATGTTGCTCTATAAATAAGAAACAAGACAATGTGAAGTGAAACATTCTCGAAACACCCACTAAGGTACATATAGTCTCATTACATGGGGCAATACAAATGGTATAGCCAGTAGCAGTTTGTAACCTACTCTTCTGTGTCCAAATACAATTAGCAAATTACACTGGATATGGATTCTACACACCTTAGTGGGTATTTCTCAAATGCCATGTGCCACTTCACATAGTGCTGTTTTTTTGTTATAATGCAATACACATAACAAACCGTTCTGCAATTTGTATGTTAAATATTGTTCTAAAAATTGATAGTTCTTATATATTATTTCTCCACTAATTATATTTTAAATAGGCCAGAAACCATATGAAAACGTATTTAGGTTACAATTTACTATATTTAAAATAACCTTTTGCAAATCATGAATTACACATCGTACCGCAGTGACATGGCGGCCTCTATTGTGAAGGTTTCGTCATTAATATACGATTGTATAGTGTAAATGGTAGTGCTGGTGGCAGAATACTAGTCACGAAAATATGTACGGTTATACCGTTCAGCAAGATTTACAAATTACGACCAGTCAAAAGGTTGTCGAAAGAATGACCGTATTTAGTTAGCTTCACTTTGCCTAAACTAAGACTGAAACTTCTGGTTTTGCCAGATTTTACTTTGTGAGTGTTAGCCTCCTCTTTAAACAACCGGTTACAGGATGCAACACCCAGTTAATATCGTTGAAAGTGGCGCCTGTGTGTTTCTATTCATACACTAGACATGGAAAACTAAAGGCCTATACCTAGAATACAACGATCTCATAGATTAAAATAATAAGTTCGATACATCTGGCAATCATTACGAGCTCAGAAATATGTAGGCAACGATACGAGTATGGAGAAAAGTACTATTGTCACAGGAAAGCAACACTTTCTAAACAATTCAAATTATTCAATAACTTCTATGTATTGTTTGCTAAAGTTCCAATAACAAAACTGTTATAGTTATTTGGACCATTAGGAAAAAAGTGATCCTTTAATATCTAGATACACTCATGTTCGGAGTGAAAAATGTCCAATAATACGGCGGTCTGTCGTTTTAAGGTGCACGCCGCCACCTGCTGTACGGGAGTTTTCAATCAACCACAGTTTACAGACTGCGTCTAAAAAACGATTATTAAGAAAGTATCTAATGCATAACTAACCTATGTCCTTTGACCTGGTACTGTATTTTCAAGAAAACAACAAAAACGTGTTCCAGTTACAAGCCCAGATGTTTTAACCTTTTCCAACCCGCCCACTTCTTTATTGGTGTTTAACTGCGGCTGGCATTCAACGCCAGTACGCACACCACCGATAATCCTAGTTCAATTCATTTTTTCTGATTTTTTTCGTTGTGCATATTTTACAAAAGGTTATCTAACCGAATTTCGGCAATAGCCAACTATTTTCACTATTAGAAATGGGGTGGCAATTTACTTTAGATTTAGATTTTCAGAATGGTGTCACTTCAGTCTGGATTCTCGTAAATGAAATGTGCCTATTGATACGTAGATCACATATTATTTAATACACGCATATTCTCCCACGTTCTCTTGGTCTCTCTCAGGGTTGACAGATTTTAAACCATGTTATTGAGAGTATACAGCCAGTCTCCCGCGGAATGACCATCAAGCTTCTCAACCGTAAACAATTCTAACAGACTTTAGAGATTACCATATGGAAAAAGTCAGAGCTCAGGGAGGGGAAGATGCTTAAAAATGGCATGTCACAAAGTGGAAAATATTGTAGTAAGTTGTGAAAGACATTACATACATAAACCTTTAGCATAATGTTTAACATTTATACAATTTGCTTGTTTTCCACACAATGGAGGTACAGTGATGCCCAATCAACACTTGTTGATCAAGAAATGGAATCAACACATATAGTTAAAACTCTGTTATTGATACATGTTGTGAGTGTTTGTCCACACAATGAAAAATATTTTCATTATTCTGTTAACTGTAGTCTGGGTTTGAGATGATATATTAGATTTTAGTATTAGATTTTAACACAACACAATAGTTCCCTAACAATAATGGCATGATATATGAGTTAAGAGTTTTAGATAAACTATGCTCTTCACAATGATTAAAAGAACTAGTCTGGTATGCAGTAATGAGGTCAGTTACAAGCTATTCTACTTTCTCAAGAAGTTCTGCTTTGGGTTCAGAACGATAAATTCCTGAATGAATGTAATGACCAAATCAAACAAGAGTGTTGTCTTTTCATGAATATAATCATTTCTGTATGAGTTATTTTAATAGGCTATCGTTTTAAAAGTGGAAAAAGTGCATTAATTACTTTCACATAACTGGATGAGAAACGTGTATTTCTCATCCAAGTGTGCTGGCCTTAGGTGGTTGATCTGGCGAAGATACAGTATTAACCCTCAGAATTCAGTCTTTTCTCATGAGAATGTGCTCTGACTCACTTCTCACTGACCATTAGCCTACACTATGTCAGGCCTTACCATAGTTACATACAGTGTTACCCGGATATACGATAACCCTATAGACCAGAAACATATGTGGTCAGGTCATGTTTCCAGGTCACATGGTCAGAACAAATGTAGGGCATTTTTTGTGCTTTTGTTTGGATCCTTGTGTCCTTATTGCATTTACTTAACCATTTAGTAAACCAGGGAAGTCAATTGGGATTTTAATTACCAATGAGGGTATGGTGAAAGGCATAAGTCTTCTTGTGGGGATAGGATTCAATATTATTATTGAATTTTGCACAGACAACACAGAGCACATTCTGGAAACAACATAAAACCAATTGCAAACAAACAGTGGATGTGTTTGGTGTTTGTGGTGGTATTTGTGAAGATTGGGTGACATCCAGAATTTGTTGTTCAGTTGAATCTGTCGTTTTGATCCTAACACCACAGGATTGGGCTACAATATATTTTAAAAGGTAAAGATATGGTATGTGATTATTTTCATCAGAAACCCATTCAAGAATGATTTTCTAGACAGTGTGTACCACAGCCATTTGAAGAGAAAAATAACTGCTATATGACTGACTTGTCAGAACATGATTCATTTGCATATACATTCATTTAAATAAATTTTCTCATATAGTTTACATGGTTTATCTTCTCAAATTATAGTAGTATTTCAAAGAGCAAGAAAACATAGCCAAAAATTTTGTTTAGATAACAACAACAACAGAGAATACCACTACTTCCAAATTGCCAGGATCTAGCTTAAACCTTACTAGTTTCAGGATCTGCATTGTACATTCATTTCAAGTCAGCAAAATGTGTGTTATGTGAATTGAGGAGTGTATCTATGTAAATATTTAGACACTTGTAGTCATGCTCTGTTTTTTATAAAGTGTAAATGGCCTCAGTTCTGGACAGCCACCCTTGAGTCATCCTGTCCTGAGCCTCTCTTCAGTCATAGTGTTTCCTCTGTGGCATGAGTGATCCTGGCATCTGCTTTTCTCTGAGCCCTGTGGCGCCAAAGCAGGAAGGCCAATGAGAGGAGCAGCAGGAGCCCCAGGGTCCCTCCTATGAGCCCTGCTTTTAGGGCCAAACTGCCGTTTCCAGGGGGGCTGTATATTTTACAGGAGTTGACGTGACGATCGCTAAATCCTTTGTTATTTACTGCCACCATACACACCTCCTCCCCCTGCCTCACCTCCCCGACAGCACCACTCCTCTGGTTCCTCCCAAACACAAAGGTCTTACGTTTATCCACTGTAACATTATAATGGGTCACAAAAGAATAGGGCGCGCACCACTGAATCACAACCGTGGAACCCTCCGTGGTTAGCCTCTTGATGTTGGGAGCGTCAGGAACCTTGTTGGGCCCAGTCTCCCCCGGACACAGGCAGCCACTGGAGGCTGCCAGCTGGGAACAGGGCGCCTGTAGCTCCCTGCATGTGTCGTAATCACATGGCTGTGAATTGGGTCTCTGTGAGGGGACAGGCAGGAGGGGGCCAGGTCGGTCAGGACCATCATCATAGTAATCATTCAGCTCCGACATGTCGTTGGTGAGTTCGCGTGGTCTAAGAGGCAGGGTGATCGTGTGGTTGGTCCATGAGACCTCGTAAGGGGAAGCAAAGGAGCGGGAGCCATTGAGAAGGGCCAGTAGGAGGATTAGGATTGGAGGTGGTGTGTCCTTGTTGGCAGACATGGTCTCTGGAGATGGTAGAAAATAACCTAACGTTAAAAGAAGTGCATTATGGTAAAGACATACTTTGTTTTATTGCAAACTATGGACAGTGCTTGACTTTGATTTTTTTTAAATGCAAGTTGTCAGTGCCCTTAATTTAGTTTAATATACATAGAATGTTAGTCCATAATTTACCACAATAACTGGCTGCATTTAAATCTAAACAGAATGTTGCCATCTCATATTGTTTTCTTGATTAATGCACCAAGGACAATATCTGCTGTGTTAGGCTACTGTATAAACTCATATCAACCCCTCTTAGCTGGTCAGCTACATGGTGTGCAGGCATTAACCCACTGAATCACACCTAAGCTGGTCATGGTATTGTTCTTTGATGTTTAGGCTGAAATGTGGTTGGAATGGGGTTAGGCTGAATGCCTGTAAACATTAGATTTCGTCAAAGATGTTAGCCACAACCAAATACTTCATAAATTATCTCTATAAAATGTTTCCGAAATTCAGCCAAATGCATGAGGTTAGCCACTTGACTAGGCAATGGCATAAGGTATTCATGATGGTTAGAGATGTTATATACAAACATTAAATCAGGGTGTATATATATTTAATGTAAAGCACGGATGTTTGCTAAATTTACTACGAGAATATGCTTTGGTGGAAACATTACTGCTAAACTTAGATTAGCAAAACATTAAATTGTGACTTACCACAAGCAAAGTGTTATCAGGTGGATTCATGCAACAGAGCTAGGCTAACCATGGCTAGCATTCTCTTTTGATAGCTTTTTGTAGTGAGACTGCAGTGCGGGACGCAAGGAGAGAAATTCCTCACATCCAGTGAACAAACGCATGTGTAGGGTCATAACGCGTTTTTAGTCTGAAAACAATGCCTGTGAAGCGCTCAAGTCAAGTCAACTGCAAATAAAGTTACTGGAAAAAAAATAATGCTTTATAGCGCAATCCTGTTCGCTCCCACTAAAGTCAAGCTCTTATTGAATGGCGCCGAGGCTCAAAAATACCAAAATGCGTTAACGGCAACAAGTATTTTAAATTAAAACGGACGCGTTAACTTTGACAGTTCTAGTTTTAAACCACAAAACCTAGGTTTAAAGCTACAGGCCACTATTCTTTGCAAAACAAAAATGTGGCAGAATTTTTGTTGTATTTCGGTCCTGCTTCTGATAATATACTACGTTTCATTCAATCACACAGTAATACTATGAATATTGTAACCTCACTATCCATACTGTCAACACTGTAACCTGCCTAACCATATTGTTGATTGGGGATAGAGGGGAGCATGTACAGAAAGGGCGTCAGTTACATGACAATGGGGACAATAGAGACAGTGGACCTCTAACACCTTGGGCTGATTATCACATGATTCAAGAGAGGCCTTTGTGTTAGACATTTAACATATGGAAAGGATTCTAATTGATTCTTACCCTCACCCTCTCATTGACAATACCGTATCCTGACTCCCCACACCATACTCGTACTGAATAGATAAATTGATCCACATGCCTAATTGTTTAAATCAAAGAGCAAACACAGATTTCTCACCTGTCACCGCAAATTACTACACAGCCAACAGGTAACTTTTTTCCAGATGTTTTTTAATTAATAATATCTCCCATAGCAAAATAGTCAACCTGTCTAATCGCAAACAATATTTCAACCGTAAACAAATTGTCATGAACACTTCAAAGTTGACCGCATTCTCACACACTTTTATAAATGTCAACATTCACGTGAAAAACTGTTGTATACTGGAGTGTATTTTGTATACAAACAGTATTGGTAAATGGTTCCCCTCCAGCATGTTGAAGCTTCAGATAATGCTTAAATAATAAAAGTCACTTCAGATAATGCTTAAATAAGAAGTCACTTCAGATAATGAGAAGTTACTTTTACCTATAATCTTCTTCACCTAAAATTTTATTTAGACATACCCTACAGTGTTTTATATTATATTTAAATGTTTTACAAGCTTTTTGTGCTTTATTTGGCAGGAAAGTGTGGAAAAAGTGGACGGAAAAAGCAGTGGACTGAGCTCAAATCCATGCTGTGGCAATATATATGAGCCAACGACGAGCCAAGAGCCCTGTTTTGTTTGGGAGCAAACTGTTAAGTAGAACTGAAATCAATACATTGTAATGTTATTCATTCATGTGTAATACAGTGCCCTTCTTAAGTATTGTAACAATAGTTATTCTGTATACTCAGTGTGAGAGTACTATTAAAAGTTGAATATGAGGCAAAAGTGCAGACTCATCTTTTTTTCTCTTTAATTCAACACATATGTTTCACCAATTATGAATAACTGCACTTCAGACTTCCATCCCTCCGTTTTATGTGCGTTGATATATTGGGAAATTTAAACTGAAAGCAAATGTAAAAAATATAAAAGCTAATATTTTGGTTAAAATCCCTTGTATACGAAACAGCAGTGAGTCTGCGATCCAATCACCAAACTCTTGGCATCATTCTTTGTGATGCTTTACTTTGCAGTTATTTTGAGGTGTCAGGGGTTTGACTTCAGTGTTATGTTCAGCAAATGAATTGTATTTTCAATAGGATTTCCATGAGAAGTTTGACTTGGCCAGTCTAAAACATTCAAAATTTTGCTCCTGATGGATTCCTTAGTTGAATCTGCAGTGTTTTGGGTCAGTGTCTTGGGTCTGGTGGCATAATCTTGTACATTGGTATCCAAGATGCTTCTGTACATCGCTGAATTGATTCTGCTGCTGGAATCATTTGGTACATCATCAGTAAAGATGAGTGAGCTTGTTCCGGAGGAAGCCATGCATGCCCATGCCTTGGATAGCGCATTCTTATGTGACTGTCAAACTGTCATATTCTGTAAATAGCCGCAGACGCTAAGCTACAACTGTATTGGACACTCTTCTCCATTTTTCTCCTTCCTTCTTTTTTTCTGACATATAAGCATTTCATATTTTGAAAACTTTTCTGTCCATCTGTGTTCTGTAGTAGGCTTAGGTTCATCGAATAAGCTACATAAGGACTTTTGGGCTGCTTCCATGAGAAGCAATATGGGATGGACATTTGAGTAAGAGAGGGGGGTTTTGTCTGAAACAAATAATGTGTTTGAAGACATGCACATTTTTCAAAATTAAAAACCAATGTATCATTGTATATTTTCTAAATTGTATTTCAGTTAGAATTTTCCCAGGGTCCTCCCTACGCCTTCTGGGGCAAAAGGCGGCTGCCTAACTTGCCTAATATCATTGACTGCCACTGTGAACATCTCAAACTTAGATTTGTCAGTCCATAACACCTTTTTCCTATCTTCCTCTATCCAGCTTCTGTGTTCTTTTGATCATCTTAATCTTTTCTTTTTTTGGCCAGTCTGAGATATGGCTTTTTCTTTGCAACTCTACCCAGAAGGTCAGCATCCCAGAGTCACATCTTCACTGTTGATGTTGAGACTGTTGTTTTGTAGTATTTAATGAAGCTGCCAATTGAGGACAAATGTGGCATCTGGTTCTTAAACTAGACATTGTAATGTATTTGTCCTCTTGCTCTTTTGTGCACCAGGGCCTCCCACTGCTCTTTCTATTTTGTTTAGAGACAGTTTATGCTGTTCTGTGAAGGGTGTAGTACACAGTGTTGTATGATATCTTCAGTTTCTTGGCAACTTCTTGCAGTGAATAGCCTTTATTTCTCAGAAAAAGAATAGAGTGATGAATTTTAGAAGAAAGTGCTCTGTTTGAAGTCATTTTGAGCCTGTACGGGAACCCCGAACTGCTGATGCTCCAGATATTCTACATGACTAAAGTCCAGTTTTAATGCTTCTTTGAACAGCACAGCAGTTTCCAGCTGTGCTAATATAATTACAAAGGGGTTTCTAATGACCAATTAGCCTTTAAAAAGGCTAATTGGCTCTGGCTGGGCCATTCTAAAATGATAATCTTTTTCTGGTGAAGCCATGTTTTGTGGATTGTGGAAGTGTGCTATGGGTTGTTGTGCTGAAAGGTGAAATTCCTCTTCATCTTCAGCTTTCTAACGGACGCCTGAAGGTTTTGTGCCAAAATTGCCTGGTATTTGGAACTGTTCATTATTTCCTCCACCCTGACTAAGGCCCCAGTTCCAGCTAAAGAAAAACTGCCCAAAGCATGATGCTGCCACCACCATGCTTCACTGTGGGTTTTTGAGTGATTGAGTGCATTGTTGTTTTTGCAGCAAACATATATTTTGAAATTATTACCAAAAAGATCAACCTTGGTTTCACCAGAGCATAGCACATTTTCCCACATGCTTTTGGGAGACTTGATGTTTGTTTTTGCAAACTTCAGCCAGGCTTGGATGTTTTTCTTTGTTTGAAAAGGCTTCCGTCTTGCCACCCTACCCCATAGCCCATTCATATGAAGAATATAGGAGATGGTTGTCACATGTAGCACACAGCCAGTACTTGCCAGAATTGTTTTTGGAGGAACGTCCAGTTCTTGGTAATGTCTCTGCTGTGTCATATTTTCTCCACTTGATGATGACTGTGTTCAATGTTATATCTAATTCTTTTGTATCCTTCTCCTGACAGATCTTTTAACAATGAGATCCCTCTGATGCTTTGGAAGCTCTCTGCGCACGATGGCTTTTTCTCTGAGGTGCAACTAAGAAAATATCAGGAAAATCCTACTAGAGCAGCTGAACTTTATTTGTGATTTCTGAGTCACTTTTAATGAGGGCACGTGTGTAATGACTTCAATTTAACATGAGTTTAAATGTGATTGGCTAATTCTGAACACAGCCACATCCCCAGTTATAAGAGGGTGTGCACACTTATACAACCAGGTTATTTTAAGGTTTTTATTTTTCATTTTTCATCCTTGAAGATTTCAGTATGTTTTTCAAAAGAATTGTTCACATTATAGGTCACCTTAAAAGTGGAAAAAGTTCTGACATGATTTATCTTTGTTTCATTCTTTTACATCACAAAAAACAGGCATTTTAACAGGGGTGTGTAGACTTTTTATATACACTGTAGATATTCCATTAAAAGCAGCCATTTCCAGATACAAAGGTCCTTTACAACATTAACAAGGTCTACACTGTGTTTCTGATCAATTTGATGTAATTTTAAGGGGTGGAAATGTTGCTTTTCTTTCAAAGACAAGGTAATTTGAAGTGACCGAAAACTTTTGAACGCTAGTGTAAATAAAAGCTGACAGTATGCAGTTTTGCCTCATATCTATTAATCATATTTTCTTATTCTTTGAGTATACAGGAAAAATTGCGATTTTCACTTTACTATCGCAATAGTTATAGAGGAATTGATATATGATAATGTGAACATTACACATTCATAGCTTTGTTATTGTGTCGGGCATTTAGGGAATATTGTGAAGCACTGAGGTATCTGAATAGCAGCAGACTGTATTGCACAATATGTCAGAGCCAGGCTTAACACACCCAACTCACAAAAACTGTCCCATCAGCTGCTTTTCCCTAGAGCAGAGGCAGTAGGGAGATCTCCATTCATGACTGTTTATACAACTACCTGACAAATGCCCTAATTAAACAACTATGGACGAATGAAGACACAAACACGATAAGCAAACAACCATAGGAAATGTTTTGCGAGACCGTGCTAACAATAAGATATTACTGAACCAAAATGTATGCCAGTAGATATGGGCTTGTATGTCTGTCAGAAGACATAGAAACGTGGTACATATACCTTCTTCGCTACATTAAATTTGCAAAAAAATAGACATTTGTTCTGGACTGACAAAATGTATCAAAAACGTACATTTACCAGATGTTCTGTTACTCCTGTTTTGCTTTTGAGATGTTATGTCCAGTGTTCCTTCTCTTTCCTTCTGTTCGTTCTCTTTCTCTCCTCTCTCTGGGTCTCTTTCTATAATTTCGTCCTAACTTACCAACAATCACCTCCTTCTTTTCTCCCTCCCCCATCCACCCTTCTCTGCTTTCTCTGCCTCCCTTCGCTCCTCTCTTCCCGCCCCCCCAACTCACTGTTTCATGGAGGTTTGGCAATGAGTGCCTGTTGCCTGCTGCCCCTACATCAGTTTACCACCAGAGCAGTGGGACGTAAATCAAATTACCTCCGATTACATTCCATTGGCATTCCTTTTTTGGGGGGCAGACCCTGTTGATTCAGGAGGCCTTTTCTGCATGTCAGGGCTGGAGTTAATGAATGGGTGCGGGTACTGATTCATACGCATCTTGATCACATGTTACTGCCTCATAACACTTCCATTCAATGTCTTACCCCTCTCTCTGACCCTTTACCCTTTTATGACTGTCCCAAACATTCGCTGGTTAGGAATGTTCTAAATGCAAATGTCGTCATCAAATGTGTATGAGTTCTGAGAAATAATAATGCCAGAATACCAAAGAACTTGACAAAGCTTATCTACCTGTTGCTCGAATTGCTGTTTTACTCTGAGAGGCTGGACTTTACTGGAAAGAGAAAGCAACACCTTGAAATAGTTGCACAAGCTGAACCAAGGGAGGATGAGATAGAATGGCAAATTAGCTTGGGTGTATAATTTTCCTCTATTTTTTGGCATTACCTTAGGCAAGGCAAGAATGCAAAAGCACTAAAATGTTTACTAAGTATTAATCCATGTAGATGGGAAGTGGTAGTGGTAGGTAGGTAGAGGGTGAAATTTGAATTATCTTGCTGTGCAAGAAAAGATTAGGGACTCTAAAATGGTAAAAATCTGGCCTACTTTCTCCTTTCTTTTGTGCCTGCAGTGGCTAGACTCCAGAGTTTTAGTCAGATTTCAAAGGTCACCTTCAGTAGCGTGTTCACACTGAGAGAAACACAACAATATAAACTTTTTGCAGTGTGGTAAGGTGGGGCTTTTTACAAAGGCTTACTTTGGCATGTTAGCTGACAGTGATTTTAAGACTGTTAGCGCTAGCTTTTGCTTCTCTCTGCCCACTGTTAGGCAATAGGAAAGTATGTATTTCAGTAGTAACTTAACATTTTTTAGAAGCTTTATAGTTAATCTAAAACCCAGTGGTTATAGGGTTCACAGATGGTAATACACTTTTCTTCATTTTTCATGTAGCAGTATAGTTTACTAAAATTAGAGCTACTCTTTGTCTTTTGCAAGAAAACAAGGAAATGTAGATGAATGGAATTTTTATTTGGAATCAGACTTTCCTAATTCTCACTCAACAAATATTTCTTGAGTCAAATTGGCTAAATAACACATGCTATTAACATCTGAGCCAACAGTGATCTAATCTCTTAGTCTATGTTAACTTGTTACAGTTTGTAATAATTGATAACATGTTTCTTTTCAGAGTTGCTTCCCAACGTCGTCCCGGTCCCAGATGTATAGCCCCCATGCTCTTTGACCTGCTGCTTCTCATCCTTCCTTCCTCTCTGCTCATCTGCTCCACACCCCTTTCCTCTCTGCACTCCTTCCTTTCTCCATGTCTGTTCATCCCTCCTCCTCCCTTCCCATCTGGTTACAGTTACATGGTGGAGTAATAAGGGCCGGGACCATCTGTTGGGAAAACTGGCCCACATGACATATCCTACATATTTCAGATGTGAGCAGGATCATAGCAGTGTCTAGACAATTTGCCCTGTCAAACTGATATTTCATTTTCACTAGTTGCTGTGTGTGTGTTGTTAGCTAATACTGAAAATCGATATGGGTGATCTGACTGCTTGCAGGATGAAAAATTATCCCAAAGTTTGACACAACACAAGCTGTCAAAGAAAAGTCCTCTCCAAGAATTTAGTCCAGTCACCCACATAGTGCTGGTTGATTTGCTTTAGAATAAGACCCAGTCTGAATGCTAATGCTGAGAAAAGCTAAGCCATTAGTACAGTATTCCTTTGATCATGACTTTCTAAAGGAGGAGTTAGTGGATCAACAGGGATGAATGTCGACAGACCCTGGCCTTGAGTCTTATCTCGTTAAGTCAAGGTGAATTAAACCAATAAACCTGCTCCACAGAAACTGACTGGAATACCTCAGAAAGTGGTACTTTTTTGCACAGAATTCCAGAGCTCTTTCCTGGTGTCTGCTTTCCTTTTGAAAAGGCTTGACCTCAGAGGTAGACTCTGTCTGGACTGATGGTCAGGGACAAGAGGTTGGCAGCTTTTTATTCACAGTTGATCGATCTGTTTGTGCTTCTGTGATTTGAACGTACGATACCTTTCGGCAGTTCACAACATAACCTCCAGGTGTCTCTTTAGTCACCAGTTATGGATGTTGAGAGACCAGCAGAATAAAGCAATGGCTAATTAGATATTAGCTCAACTAATTATGAATATTCTACAAATGCACACATCAAAGCCACACAGAGGGAGCAAAAAGGACTTGGGGGAAAAGAGAGCTTTTGAACACCATGCAGGGCTCTGTGATGTATCGCTTTCAGAGGCATTCCATAATGCAAATATCCCACTGGACAGAATTAATCACCTTACCATTTTTAATAACCACACATGATGTCACAGCCATGAAGAGGAGCTCTTCAATAGGCAGCAGACAGGCATGAGATCATTTAGACGTTGAAGCAATAGGCTCATGACCTAAAGATCGCTGGTTCAAATGACTGAGCAGAGAAATTGTAATGGCTGCATTTATGCCCCTGAGCAAGGCACTTGCTCAGAACCTCTGGATAACATCCCCCCTGTCTGTTAAATATCTCTGTCTGCTTGGGCTCTGTGTTATAAAGGAGGCTATCTGGCCTCCTTAGCAAAAGCAACAAAATGTCATGACCGTTACAACTGAATACTCCTTCAAGACACAAGTCATGGAGCAAACACACTGACTGCTGCAGATTCATTGAACAGTAAAATGGAAGTAGTTCATTGGATTAATCCTCCCTGGGAAATGTCACACACATTAAAGTGTTACAGCTGGCACCTGCCTGTTTCTCCATTGGTTCAGCAGAGGCCGTATCCCCAATTCAAAGGTGTTGGCCCCACAGCTTCCTACTCGATATCACCATGGAAACGGCAGCTAGTGGGCTTTGAGATTCCCACAGCTTTGGCAGTTGTACAAATCAACTCATCAATGTACAGAGTAGAAAACCTCCATCGTTAATATTAATCATCAATGACCATAATATTAAGAACCTAAAAGTACTGTATACTACATTTCCGGAAGATTCTTTAACTTTTCCAGCCCTGTGCCTGACTGCTGCCACATCTAATGACATGGTCACGTGGTTTTTGAGCGGCCTCAGTGTAATTCTACCCTCAGAGCTTTCTGTCTCAGAAGCAGAGCAGAACAGGTTTAGACTTGATCCACAGCTGGCCCTTGCTGAGAAATGTCACTCAACACACTAATGCCCCCCACAGAGGAAGTCCTGGGATGGCTAGAGTGGGTGTTGTAGAAAACAGGTTCTCAAGGATTCTATCCTGTTCTGACTTCCTGTGTGCAGTTCTGGGTTATTTGTTTCTTGTGACTTTCTCCTCATATAAATACAAGACATCATCTAAGTGCTGGTTCATTCATTGCAAACGTAAACCTGTCGTTAGGAGTTCCCCAGAATGTGTGGGGGTTGTGTACTGGGCTCCTGAAAACTTTAGTTTGCTTTGAGATGTTGAACATTTTTACAAAGAATGAATGAAAAATTATAATACAGCATTTACTGCACTGTAGTTCACAATAATAATGAACACTGGAATAAAATACTTTATTCAAATAAATGAAAAAGATTCAAATGGCAAGTGCTCTCTAGAATAGAAACATCTTATGTTTTTACATTCCTAATTATTTTGGCAGGGCAGAACCAGTGTTCTCATTGTTGCCACTAGATGTCATTTTTATGAGAGCAATGCAGAAATTAAGACATTTTTTAATTAAGAACAGATTAGAACATTCCTGGATTTCTGTTTGTCAAGGGTATACAATTTAACACCTTGTTTGGTGATTCAAAATACAATATTTAGTATACGTATACATTGTACCTACAATCTATCCATCAATTTTGTATTAAAAGTATATAGATGACAGATTGTTACTGATCCCTGTGAGTATCAATCAGAAACATCTGAATTCAAACCCATTCCTTTCACTTGATTATTCAATGGTCTATTTTCTGCTCAACAGACAATGCGCTCCTAGTTCTTTTAGATGAATGTGTTTAATATGAGTTAAATGGAAAGAAAGCAAACAGAAAATGCTTAAAATCTCTCCCTATTCATTTTCTAATATGAGGAGCTTGGTAACCATGGCAACCAGCTGCATCACACAATTATGCAGGAGGGTTGATACATCTAGGAGTTTTATTATTTCCCTGTTCACATTCATACACTGTCAGCCTACAGTACACGTCCTCTCTCATTCACACACAGTCAGCCTACAGAACACCTCTCCTCTCTCATTCTCACACTGTCAGCCTACAGAACACATCCCCTCTCTCATTCTCACACTGTCAGCCTACAGAACACATCCCATCTCTCATTCTCACACTGTCAGTCTACAGAACACATCCCCCCTCTCTCTTTCTCACACTGTCAGCCGACAGAACACATCCCATCTCTCATTCTCACACTGTCAGTCTACAGAACACATCCCCTCTCTCTCTTTCTCACACTGTCAGCCTACAGAACACATCCCATATCTCATTCTCACACTGTCAGCCTACAGAACACATCCCCTCTCTCATTCTCACACTGTCAGCCTACAGAACACATCCCATCTCTCATTCTCACACTGTCAGTCTACAGAACACATCCTCTCTCTCATTCTCTCACTGTCAGCCTACAGTACACATCCTCTCTCCCATTCACACGTGATCCCACAGTACACATCCTTTCTCTCATTCTCACACTGTCACCCTACAGTACACATCCTCTCTGTCATTTACACATTGTGCCAACCTACAATACTATCTCATTTACACACAACTAAACCCCTTTCACATCAATGCAAATGAGTCCACCATTCTCTCAGTTTGATGCCAGTTTGCCTTTATGGGTTCATTGCGTGCATAGAAGCATGCCACATCAGCTTTGACCTACTGCTGTTCATGTCCTTGCTCATATCAGCCTACTCACCTCCAGAGAGGGACGTTCAGATGAGCCCTACAGTGACCTGGAGAAAGGAACGGTGTCAGGTGGTGTTGAACTGGAACACAGACCCCGCAGCTCAGAATGTTCTGGGCTTCAAGACTGTCAGAACCAAGACAAGCTAGACCAGGACCGTTGTGATGCCCTCCCAGCCATATCAGATATCTGAAGGTGGACTTGGCGGCAGCAGTCATTACTCAGGGTGACAGAAACAGAAGGGGCCAACGAGGATGTATTTTTAAACATAACAATGAAGCACTGTGTCACTGGAAAATAAAATAAATAGCAGCCATTCATCTCTTTCTCATTTACAGAGGCATGGCCATTCAGAGATTTAGAATAAACTTTACATACCCATCCCCAGCCTGCACCAGGTGATCCATAAAACATTCAACCTTCTTCTGTGATCTTAAATGTAATGTCAATTGGTAGAAGCGCTCGCGGCTTTAGAACACTCATCAACCTCATGCCCAGTTACCCATTGAATAATTAACCTCCATTTTGTCATGTAAGAATGGTGGCAGCCAAGAGCCGGGGGGCCCAGCGGAAGGCGTCATGGCAACAGCTAATTCTGAGGAGTTGTGGCTAACTGCACTGCCCTAAACAACACAACGAAACAAACCCAGGAGGCTTTGCTGCATTGTACCCCACTGCCACATTTTACTCCCAAAGCCTGGGTTGAAGGGCCAAGAAATGAGTGTAATTAGGTCTCTGCAGAAGAAAGTGTTGCCAAAGAGTTTTCAATATTTAACGTCTTCATAAAGCACTACAGTTTGATTCTTGCCAGAAACTAAAACAAGTCATGTCCCGGAAGCATGGCAAAAGAAAGGTAGAAAAGTGTGTTATCGGACTTTTGAATGTGATACCAAAGCTGCTTCTCACTGACCAGAAGTGCCAGCTGGGGAGGTAGATAACATAGAAGTAGCATGTTATGACATACTGAGAAATTTGAGTGACACTTGTCAGGATGATAGAAAAGTACAAGAACCCACTTAGATTTCGTCAACAGGATGTAAGGGTTCTAATGATGGATGTATTGCACATGGACCAGAGTAGTACATTTGAAGTCAATTCTTCAACATGCTCTTAATATTAGTCACAACAATGATTTAGCAATATAGACTTAAAAGCTAACTGTTCCTTTAAGACCACCGCTGGTTTCCATGACTCAGCATCGGCCAAATGGTCCGCATCATGAGCTGTGTTACTGTCATGGGGAAACGCACTGACTGATTCAGAGAGTGACGTCATTGTAAATAAAAGCCCCTCTATAAATATATACAACCGCTGGCTGTTTATCTGGCAATGCAGACACTGTTTTGCAATTGTAAACTAACTATCATTCATGCGTTGGGGCAAATTACAGGAATCGTAGTCACATGTGAACTGGTGAGTGTTCAGATGGCCATGGGCATTGTTTGAGTGTGTGGAGTGAGGGGCTGTGGACTCCTGAGTGTGAGGAGGGAGGTGCAGGGGCCTGTGGTCTCCATGTGAGTGTGAGAAGGGAGGTACAGGAGCCGGTGGTCTCCATGTGTGAGTGTAAAAAGGGAGGAGCAGGGGCCTGTGGCCACCATGTGTCAGTGTTTGGAGGGAGGCGCAGGGGCCTGTGGCCTCCATGTGTCAGTGTGTGGAGGGAGGAGCAGGGGCCTGTGGCCTCCATGTGTCAGTGTGTGGAGGGAGGAGCAGGGGCCTGTGGCCTCCATGTGTCAGTGTGTGGAGGGAGGAGCAGGGGCCTGTGGCCTCCATGTGTCAGTGTGTGGAGGGAGGAGCAGGGGCCTGTGGTCTCCACATGTCGGTGTGTGGAGGGAGGCGCAGGGGCCTGTGGTCTCCACATGTCGGTGTGTGGAGGGCGGCGCAGGGGCCTGTGGTCTCCACATGTCGGTGTGTGGAGGGAGGCGCAGGGGCCTGTGGTCTCCACATGTCGGTGTGTGGAGGGAGGCGCAGGGGCCTGTGGTCTCCACATGTCGGTGTGTGGAGGGAGGCGCAGGGGCCTGTGGTCTCCACATG
>JACXGJ010010063.1:0-22746 GCA_016801105.1 Esox niger | reverse complement strand
ACGGTCACAGGCTTGGGAGCATCTTCTCTGTGTTTAGGACCGCTGTGAGAGGAGGAGACAGTCACAGGCTTGGGAGCATCTTCTCTGTGTTTAGGACCGCTGTGGGAGGAGACGGTCACAGGCTTGGGAGCATCTTCTCTGTGTTTAGGACCGCTGTGGGAGGAGACGGTCACAGGCTTGGGAGCATCTTCTCTGTGTTTAGGACCGCTGTGGGAGGAGACGGTCACAGGCTTGGGAGCATCTTCTCTGTGTTTAGGACCGCTGTGGGAGGAGGAGACGGTCACAGGCTTGGGGCTAACCCTCTTATTGAACCCTATTCCTGCTGTAACGCTCTTGTTTTACCGTGAAGCTGACAGTGGGCCAGAGCTGGTCCCAATCAGAGCACGAACAGGGTGTCCTTCCTGATTGACTAGGAAATTAGAGACATGAGAAAATAAAAAGGAGTAAAAAAACAAAAAAGGCCCAGTTTGGCCTGGGGATGTAGGGTTTAACCTGGGTTAAAACACGGGAGGTCTGGGGTTCCTTAACGGAGAGGCTGAATCAGCCCACGGCGCCCCAGGTTTGGCCCCTTCGACAGGCAGCCCCCCCACCCAAAGACCAGCCCCTATGCCTTCTTGTCCTCCAGTATTTTGTGCAGTTCGTCCGCATCCTGGGCCGTCTTCACTCTGATCAGCATGGGGACTGGGGTGGTGGGGTTCCTCTCGTCAACCGCAGGGTTGGGGACACACACCACCATCACGTTGTTTTTTCCCATCCTGGAACACGGCATGGAGGTCTGGACCATTATGTTCAGCAGGATGTTACCTGGAGGGGGGGAGGAAAGGGGAGGGATGTTACTGGACCATTATGTTCAGCAGGATGTTATCTGGAGGGGGGAGGAAAGGGGAGGGATGTTACTGGACCATGATGTTCAGCAGGATGTTACCTGGAGGGGGGAGGAAAGGGGAGGGATGTTACTGGACCATTATGTTCAGCAGGATGTTACCTGGAGGGGGGAGGAAAGGGGAGGGATGTTACTGGACCATTATGTTCAGCAGGATGTTACCTGGAGGGGGGAGGAAAGGGGAGGGATGTTACTGGACCATTATGTTCAGCAGGATGTTACCTGGGTGGGTTGGGGGAGGGATGTTACCTGGGTGGGGGGGTATTTAATGCAGCGCAGTGACAGACAACTAAAAACATTCTCCATTCACATGGATGTTGATGTTTTCTGCTGTGAAACAGGAAAATAAGGTAACAGCCCAACAGTAGTCATGGGAACCAGCCTGGTGAAGGGATGTGCCCCCCCCAGACAGAGCGAGGTATCCCCTGGAAAACACGAGATATTTTCAGTTTGAGAATCCCAGCTCTGCTCTGGTAGGATGACTGATATCCATTACCCAGCCTCCTGGCTAAACCTCTTTCTGACCACTAGGGGGACTAAAACAGAGGCGTTGTGTACTTGGTAACCTCCTCACGTAAGCTACACAGCAACAACCAGTCAGGAGCACAAGGACATCTAAAGATCAGGCACATTCAGTCTGACTGCTGTACCACAGTCTGTCAGACAGTAGATTGGTCCTCATCAAGCCCCAATTCTGACCCGAATGACGCACTCAAACTCAAATTGAAAGCACTTTTCATGCAAACTCCGACCTTGAAGACGAGAAAGTGCCCCCCCCCTTTTCAAACAGCGATTCTCTTTCAGATGGAGATGGCGAGTTTGCAGAAATACCACTCTATACCTGACTCAATTTATTTTTAATTCCACTATCCTTACGCCTGGTGAAATCATAAAGCAGAGATCAACCTGCCGCTTTCACCTGAAACCTGTTCTAGAAATAATTAATGCGCTCATTTACTATTTAATAGGAGCTCTTTATAGTGCTAGGTTAATTAGTTGGTCTGTTAGAATAACGTGATTATAAAGAATTCTTGTTTTTGATCAATTTCACCTTCTGATCCTTGAAGACAAAAGGTGAACGTTAAATAGCGCCCAGAAGCCTAAAGTATTACAGTATAACCCAAACGTTCCCAGCGACATTCAGGAAGTGTGCAGTTATGCACATTAGATTCTGCATAACTGCACACAAGCCGGAGACAGGCCAAATGGGAATGTGCGGAAGTCTGGGAATGCAAGCCGGAGACAGGTCAAATGGGAACTTGCGGAAGACAGGGAATGCAAGCCGGAGACAGGCCAAATGGGAACGTGCGGAAGACAGGGAGAGCCTTCTTTATTCAGCATGAGACAATGTTAACAGTCCATAGTTCTTTCACCTCTCTCAATGTATACAGAAAGAACACAGTACTGATACCAGAATACAAGGGAGGCAGCCAATGGTCAAAACCAGCCATTACACAGTCAAATACCCTCCAATAAGAAAGGCCTATCTTACAAATGACCCTTGTAGAGGCCAATGCCATCAGGGAATACTGTTGCCATGAAAGGGTTCACATGGTCTACAACTATGCTCAGGTAGGTGGTACCGGTCAAAGTAACATCCACATGAATGGCAGGACCCAAGGTTTCCCAGCAGAACATTGTCTAAAGCATCACACTGCCTCTGCCGGCTTGGCTCCTTCCCATAGAGCATCCTAGTGCCATGTGTTCTCTTGGCAGTAAGGATAATGGATGTGTACCAGCCTGGAGAAGGGGAGTCATGGTTCTCCTGGTAGTAAGGATAATGGATGTGTACCAGCCTGGAGAAGGGGAGTCATGGTTCTCCTGGTAGTAAGGATAATGGATGTGTACCAGCCTGGAGAAGGGGAGTCATGGTTCTCCTGGTAGTAAGGATAATGGATGTGTACCAGCCTGGAGAAGGGGAGTCATGGTTCTCCTGGTAGTAAACCCCTCCGAGGTTCTTCTGTATTTTATTATGGGCCTGACCCAGTAAGCTGGAAGGGGCTTCATCAAAGCATTTATGAAAAACTTAACTTGTTATGTAGTTCTGTTATTACTGCAAAAGGAAATGGCCAAACGGCAAAAGTAGTAAATGATCATGGAAAGCGAGGATTGTGAAAATGGGTCTGAATATTCAGACGATCCAATATATCAAGACAGAATCGTCCTATTTGTAAAGTAGGGGTCAGTGTAGCCTAAAGGCTTTTCTATAATAATGTTTATTATTCATTTGCATTGTTTTAGCGGAATTACAAGGCCTTTATGATAACTTCATATGACGCTACAGTAGCCAGTGGACAAATGTGCATCTTTGCTGTGTTGTGTAGTGTCACCTGTGGATATAACCATCCAAAGTAAGACTGGACACATCCCTGTTCTAATCTCCACCACTTCCAGATATGGCACATGTAGGGAATTCCAATGGAAATAAAGGCCCCCCTATTCAAGACACCCCATAAAAATTAAAAATAAATACTCAGAGTTCAAAATAAGGGACCACCATCTAGTGGAGGCTTTTGGAAGTACAATATGACAGAATACGTTCAGAATTGTTTTAGAACAAAATGGATATGGATGAGAGTAAATAAAAGTAATGTTCAATTGATTATTTTATACATTCAGAACCATTCATCAGTTATTCTGAACCACTGGGAGTATCCAAATGTAATGTAAAACTGACTACCTACTATATTTTACTATAAAACCAAAACGACTATTTCACATGATTACTCATGTATCTAAAACATGTGTTTTCAATACATCCTTCATGTAGATGGGGGTCGGCACAATCCCAGAATATAAATCACTTCCTTCGACTATATAGGATGACCATGTTAGAGGCCGAAATGTCAACACAGTGACCGACGGATTTGGTTTAGACACATCTGAACTGAGCTGCAGGACAGGAAGGAAACATCTCAGGGATTTTACCATGAGGCCACTGGTGATTTCCGAACAGAAATGGTATGGATTTTACCCTACAGCAATAACCAGTGACGCCAAAAGGTGACAACTGGTAACGTTGTCCCGGGCCCAGGCCTGGGGTGCCCATTTGGATAGAATGATTTATTAATCAGTTAGTCTTGGCATTTAGTACTATGGAGAAACGTTCCATTTTGTCCCAGGCCCTGGGATTCCTGTTGGCGTCCCTGGCAACAACAACAAATACACAGAATAGAAATATTCCAAAAATACAGCCCGGTTGGGTTTAAAAAGGGTTCAGAAGGTAATGTCATTAACCAACACAGACTGGGTTTAAAAAGGGTTCTTCAGAAGGTAATGTCATTAACCAACACAGACTGGGTTTAAAAAGGGTTCAGAAGGTAATGTAATAAACATACCCAGGTTGGTATCGGCACGGACTAGTAACTGGATCTTTCCCTCGGCTGTGGTTTTCAGATGCAGTGTTCCAACGCCCTTCTCTTTGAACTCTGTATCCTTTTTATAAAACAGTTTACACCTGGAACACACATGGATTAACACCAACATTATCTCTATGGGCACAAACTCTCACAAGACAAGAACACAGCGACATTTTCAGAATACATCAACTGAATGAATCTATTGTTTCTAAAGTGTGCCTGACAATCAGAGATTCACCAGATTGGCCAAGTGCTGTAATATAACAACCAGTTAACACACGGGCCCCCACTGGCTTCCAGAATGTGTATTAATAGGGTCAGAGGCGACTGAATACATGTTCACTAACCCCCAACAACTGGGTTCCAAATTCAGAAAAAACACTTGTAACAAAATGTTAACAATGTGGTCAACAATTATAAGCCTCAAGCAGAAGTTCAGTTAAGAAATAAGAATGTCTCAAACATCCGGTCTACGCTGCCATTTTATATAAAATGGCTGACTGGGGGAAAGTGTGTGGATAGAATCATGTAGCGTGTCATTAGATTGCTGTAATGTTACTGTAATAGACTCAGTGAATACGAATACCGGAGCGCCAGTCTAAAACAGTGGAACAACGCTCATTTCTCCACGGATTAAAACCGTGCTGAACAGTTCTGAATAGGTGACGGCACCTCACAAAGGAAGATATTTTTACAGCCGGTTAAGTAGTGTTACAAATAAATGTCACCCTTGTACAAAAGCCCTATTCATTATGTCTGCCTAAAGTTTGATTTAACAGTATGAACCACCTGGCTAAAGTTAAGTACCACAAAACCCACTGGAGTTTATGGAGGACTCTGACATTTCATATTTCAGAAACATAGTGCCAAATCCTGTAAAAACCTCTAAGTGCCTTTTGGTTACATCAACCAGGCACATTTTCCCCGTTGCACCACAACTCACATGAGAAGTATATTAAAAATGAGCCAATGAGACCAGATCATAAATGTTCAGGTAAATTACAGAGGCTAACATACTTTTTGGAGTAGAAGGCATCTTTCTCCTTGATCTCTTTGACTTCCACTTTGGGTGGTTCATCGGACTCCTCTTCTCCATTCTCATCTAGAGGAAAACAGGAAATGTAGACGAAACTTCAGGAAAATTGACCAACAATGTTGAACACTATTTCCTATGAATGAGTGGCTCTGACTGACAAGATGAAACGTCATCTTTCCGTTGGACACCAGCACATGATTTACTCACATCTTATATAATGAGAATAAAACATTTGACGTTTGTTTACAGTAGTTCAACAGAAAGATGAATTGGATAATGCTAAGACTGCTGCCTTTATGTCAAGTGATTCGGATAATAGCACTGGGAAGCAGTAAAGGCCTTGTGCTTTGGCATTCTTGATTTCTACGTGTCCTATAAGAACTAGTGATGGACGGTTACATTATTTTTAATGACTCGGATCTTCACGTTGTTCAAGGAATATAATGAATCTTTCCTGGTTTATTTCAGTATGGAGCACTTTGGATTGAGAGGGAGCATGTGTTTTGGAAGGATCTATGAACTTGGTAAATGGCATATTTCAGGCGTGTGGAATTTAATAAGGATCGACATCCTCCCTTGCCTCACGTCTGCCTCGTTTGAAAGTATTCGTAGGCAAGTACCAGTCAAATGCTCATGCCAACAGGATGCTGTTGAGTCACTCCCTGGTTGAGACGCCACTCACAAGACAGTTGAAGATATCAGGACGATTCTCATTAGTTTGACCAAATCATGAAACTTGCGGGGGAAAAAAAGGTATTTGAAGGCCATGTTAACGGGACCAGTTTAAAATGTATCCTAAAATCGGCCATTTATCTGAGCTTTTTGACATATGGTCTTTGTCTCAGTCAGCTGAACTTGTCATCTAACAAAGCATGAAACCCATTAAAGCTACACTACCATTCAAAAGTTTGGGGTCACTTCGAAATGTTCTTATTTCCTAAATAAAAGCACAATTTTGTCCATAAAATAACAAAATTTATCAGAAATACAGTGTAGACAATGTAAATTAATATTGTAGCTTTCAAAGGAATATCTACATATCATCTTCACTGTTAACATTGAAACTAGTGTGTTCTGGGTACTATTAAATGAAGCTGCCAGTTGAGGACCAGTAAGGCGTCTCTTTAGACACTAATGTATTCGTCCTCTTGCTCAGTTGTGCACCAGGGCCCCCCAGTCATTCTATTCTGGTTAGAGCCAGTTTGTGCTGTTCTGTGAAGGAAGTACCACACATCCTTCTACAAGATATTCAGTTTAATGGCAAATTCTCCCATGGAATCAAATCAAATTTATTTTATAAAGCCCTTTTTACCTCAGCAGTTGTCACAAAGTGCTTTTACAAAACACCCGGCCTTAAACCCCAGGGAGCAAACAACACTAGTGTTGAACTTCAGTGGCTAGGAATGACCTTCATTTCAAAGAATAAGAATAAACTGACAAGTTTCAAAAGAAAGTTCTTTGTTTCTGGTCATTTTGAGCTGATACGCAATCAAAACCTTCCTTTCTAACTTTTTTGGAAAGGAAAGAAAAAGGTGCAGTGGTCTCAATGTTTTCCAGTGCTGTATTTCCAGCTACAATAGTCATTTTCAACATGAACAATGTCCAGTGTCTACACTGCATTCCAGATAAATCTGATGTTATTTGAAATGGACAAAACAAGGAAATATGACCAGAAACCTTTGAATGGTAATTAAGTGGCCGAAGTTATAGACCTACCAACATTACATCTACAGAGTGGCCACATCAGGAAATGTGCTGATGATCAGCTCAATCATGTGTCAGTTGTTTCTTAAAATTATGTTAATACTTAATCCTGTAAAAGCAAAACTAATGGATGATACTTAGCTCATGTAAAAACATAGTTAGCCTAAATATCAATGCTTCACCTCAAATAGAGCATACCTGCTTGGAGCCCAGTAGTAACTACTGTTAGCCCCACAGTCTACACACAGGCAAGTAGGCTTAGTAGTTATATAGTAGTTAAGGTCAGTAGACCAATATTATGATAAACCCAAGAGAAGCAGGGCCAGGACATTAGAGCACATCCCGCCCCCCGTCGACACGCACTGAACCCCCCCCCCCCACGGCGCATCCTACCGGTCTTGATGGGGGCAGCCTCAGCCTTGGCCCCACTGAAGGAGAAGGCAGGAGGAGCAGCGCCTCCAAACAGGGAGGTGGAGGATGTAGAGAAGGAGAAGCTCGGAGCTGTTCCTCTGGAGGCCAGGGAGCCCAGGACGGAGCTGTCCACCTTCTGGGCAAAGTTGAAGCGGATGCCAGCGGGGACAGGGCTGCTGTTCTCTGTGGCTGCAGCAGGGACATCCTCCTTGGAGAAGGAGAACAAAGCGGGGGCTGCCGTCGCTATAGCTACCGAGCTGACTGTACTGGAGGAAGAGGAGGGTGTCGGGGCAGCGCTGGCTGGGGGCTTCTCACCCTCCACCCCCGCGGCTCCACCCCCGACACCCCCTCCGTACCTCCTCTCGATGCTGGCCAGGTGCTTCTCGTAGTCCCGGAAGATGGGGTTGAGATCACACAGGGGGTTTCCATTGACATGCTTGGTGATCCAGTCCCTGACGGAGCAGTTGAGTGCTGTGAGTTGCCTGCTGTACTCCTTGCTGTTGGTACTGACGGAGTTGGAGCTCTGGCATGGGCTGGACGCGGGGGCGGAGCCATTAGACGGAGGCTGGCTCACGACGTCAGCCGCGGAGGAGGGGCTGTTGAATGTTAACGAACCTGAGAAGCAAGAAGAGGGAAAGAGGACAAGAAGAGACGGGAAGAGAAAAGCATAAGAGGAGAAAATAGAAGCGGGGGACGAGAAAGAGAGAACAGTATTGGGGGATGGAGATAAAAGGGGAAGAAAGATGAAGAGAAATGGGAGACCAAAGGGAGAGGGAGAGAGATACACCAGATGGTGAGAAGCTGCGATACTTCAGTTAGCCACAGTGGGCACTGTTGAGGTACGTTTCCATACCTCCACACTCCAGAGTCAGAGAGGGGGGGGCTCTCTGCTTGACTGACTATTGGAGCATGGCATGTATTCTGTCACAGGCCTCAGGCACCGTTCTGGAAGGAAGACGGACTACCCCAGGCAGACCCGGCCGTCTCAGCGCCCTTAAACCCCTGCCTCAAACCCCAACAATGCAGGGTTTTCACCTCCATTTCATATCAACACAGAACCGCGGTTCGTTAACAGTGCATCGGATGCTTATCTCCCACACAGAGAAAACAGCCTGCAACCGAATCAAGGCTCACGGACTCCAATGTAAATCAGGTCACTGTGGAACAGACGTCTGGCTCCACATTCCCCCAATATTTCCAGGGACCTCTGCCGGGTCCACACCGAGATCCCCATGAATACACAATATATTTCCATAGAAACACCGGGCAACGGTAGCTACACCGCTAATATGACACCGGCTTTAATATACACAGAAGAACCCAGTCGAGGATATTCTGTACAGGCTGTATGCAGGCTGCAAGAGTGTGTTTAGACTCGGAGCCGCAACACAACGTTCCCTGACGAACACGTCACTAGATGGATGGATGAGAAATCTAAAAGGGATGTGTTACACTCATTTAACAGCTTGTAACATCCCCCAGGAGGACATCAGGAGGAGCCACCAGCCAGGAGGACATCAGGAGGAGCCACCAGCCAGGAGGACATCAGGAGCCACCAGCCAGGAGGACATCAGGAGGAGCCACCACAGCTCCATTAATGTCACAGTGGAGCATCAGACCCTGAAGGAGGCAGCCAAGGAACACACACAAAGAAAAGCAAGAAACACAGGTTCATGGTCAATGTACCTGTGGTTGGGGCCTTGTTGGCAGCGAGCGAAGCAAACCCGGAAAAGGCTGGAGTGACCGGAGCAGTACTGTTCCCATTGTACAGACCAGACAGGGGCTTGAACCCTGACCCGTTCCCAAACCCAGAAAAGGCAGTGGTTCCGCCTGTGGCCGGGCCAGTTCCTGACGTAGGAGCCAGGGAGAACCCTTTAAACACCTTCAGCGCTCCTCCACTCTCGCCCTGCAGGGAGAAACACAGGGAGCAGCTGCATTATTTTCAGTTGAACTGGACCCTCCAATCTCCCTCTGCTAGGACAGCACATGGCTAGGACAGCACATGGCTAGGACTGCATTCACAGAGGTTTGCCAGGATAGCTTGAACGGGGTTAAAGTTGCGTGATGTTGATGGGCCACAAACCAACAGCTGTTGTCTATTCTGCAATACAAAACGGTTCAACCACTGAGCTCCAGGTTCTAGCCTGTCGTCTCTGGCAAAGCTTGATATTAAGCTAGCTAGCACTTACCTCACAAACAGCATCCTTAGCTTGTTCATTTAGTACAGTCGTATAAATGCATCCCCTAAATAGTGTCAATTCTGTAGATCAGCATGTCTACAACGGTACTCTGATCCTCTGTAAACATCATTTCCATGCAGGCGAAAGGGATTTTTGGGGAAGGTATCAGGGCCTCACTCAGAGACACCGAAGCCTGTGCTTCTCTGACAATGACATCCATCCAGTGGGTATTTCTTAGGGAACCAGCTTGCATGCTACAACTCAATAGCAGCTTGGTGCTCGGTGTGTTTCTGAATAAACAATTGACATTTTTCTGAGACTTTCAATTGATCATTCAATTTTCCAGTTTTTCTATATAAAAACAAAAATGAGCCAAAACCTGAAATGACTGAGAAAAAAACAAAAGCTCCAACAGTCTAGAAGGCCGCAACAGCCAGTGATGAAAGCACGTTGAAGCAACTTCCTGTGGTGTTGGTCAGTAGGCAGGTTAGCTAGACATTTCCTGCACACATACCTCCACCCCAGCAGTCCTGCGCTTGGCCTTCTTGATTGGTCTGTTCTTCAGCACATCTTCACTGGCCATGGAAAAAGTCCCTGCCTGATGAACAGCAGAGTACCGTTAGAAAGTAGCTGTAATGGTAGAAAACACCTTGAGCCCAGCATTAGTTCACATCTCCAAGCAATTGGATGGAGGTTTACATCAAATAAACAATTACTTTGACATCGTTGCGGTTCGACTACTCTCACAATTACTAATATTCACAAGGAAACAGTTCATTACCATGGTGGCAACACTCTCCCCACCAAAACGGCCAGGAAACACACATTTTCTTTCAACACAGTCTAAGTTTGGACGCACCAAGACCCAGTTTCCCAAAGCACTAAGATGATCGTAAGACGCATGCAGGTGCCTCGTTATTTTATCAGCGAGTTTCCATAAAACATTGTTGCTTAAGTAGAGCGTAACCCCGCTCGTTAATTCACAAGTGCTCCAGACCACTCTTTAGTCCTTCGTAACAGGTACTTTACTGGTTTGGTGAAAATGCGCCTCCATCAACATGCGAGGTGGCGTGGGACTGCAAACATTTAATATTAAGGATCGTCAAAACTGTTTTTATTCAGACCAATTAGTTTAGACAAATCCTCTGAAACGTGTGTGAGTGGATGTGAACACACATTGTCAAACCGTCATAAGGACCGTGTCATCAGGAAACTGGCCACCCATTCAAGGGTTCGTCTTATGTTTAGTTGTTTTCCACAGGAGGAATGATCGTATAATAAAGTAGAAAGACCCTTGAATGAGTATGTGCATCCAAACATTGACCATTACTGTCCTATGTATGTAACTAATATGAGGAGGCCCGGAGGCCCGACACTACAGCGACTGGGGAGCAGCTGAAACGTGCTGCGTTTACCTCCTCTCCATCCTCCTCCTGATCCCAGTTCCTGTCAGTCAACTCCTTGTCAGCGATCCTCTTCGCCATCACAAATCAGCTCTCTGGAAGAAATACCAAATGGAGAAGAGGTCATTTTACATTCAACTTAACGTCCCCCAGCTGTAACATGTCCAGTAGGTAGTCAGAGCACTAGGCCAGTCGATAGGTTCGAATCTCCAAAGGGCCAGCAGAGGAAATCATTAGATTACAGCGGATGACATTTTCTATGCTCATATACAGTGGGCAGAACAAGCATTTGATAACCTGCAAAATCAGCAGTGTTTCCTCCTTACAAAGTATGTAGAGGTCGGTCATTTTTATCATAGGTACACTTCAACTGTGAGACGGAATCTAAACCAAAAACCCAGAAAATCAGATTGTATCATTTTAAAATAATTATTTAGCATTTTATTGCATGACATAAGTATTTGATACATCAGAAAAGCAGAACTTAATATTTGTTACAGAAACCTTTGTTTGCGATTACAGAGATCATACGTGTCCTGTAGTTCTTGACCAGGTTTGCACACCCTGCAGCATGGATTTTGGCCCACTCCTCCATACAGACCTTCTCCAGATCCTTCAGGTTTCGGGGTTGTCGCTGGGCAAAACGGACTTTCAGCTCCCTCCAAAGATTTTCTGTTGGGTTCAGGTCTGGAGACTAGCTAGGCCACTCCAGCACATTGAGATGCTTCTTACGGAGCCACTAGTAAGTTGCCCTGGCTGTGTGTTTCGGGCCGTTGTCATGCTGGAAGACCCAGCCACGACCCATCTTCAATGCTCTTACTGAGGGAAGTAGGTTGTTGGCCAAAAATCTCACGATACATGGCCCCATCCATCCTCCCCTCAATACAGTGCAGTGCAGTCGTCCTGTCCCCTTTGCAGAAAAGCATCCCCAAAGAATGATGTTTCCACCTCCATGCTTCACAGTTGTGATGGTGTTCCTGGGGTTATACTCATCCTTCTTCCAAACACGGCGAGTGGAGTTTAGACAAAAAAAAGCTCTATTTTTGTCTCATCAGACCACATGACCTTCTTCCATTCCTCCTCTGGATCATCCAGATGGTCATTGGCAAACTTCAGATGGGCCTGGACATGCGCTGGCTTGAGCAGGGGGACCTTGTGTGCGCTGCAGAATTGTTTTACATGACAGCGTAGTGTGTTATTAATGGTTTTCTTTGAGACTGTGGTCTCAGCTCTCTTCAGGTCATTGACCAGGTCCTGTCGTGTATTTCTGGGCTGATCCCTCACCTTCCTCATGATCATTGATGCCCTACAAGGTGAGATCTTGCATGGAGCCCCAGACCGAGGGAGATTGACTGTCACCTTGAACTCCTTCAATTTTCTAATAATTGCGCCAACAGTTGCCTTCTCACCAAGCTGCTTGCCTATTGTCTTGTAGCCCATCCCAGCCTTGTGCAGGTCTACAATTTTATCTGATGTCCTTACAAATCTCTCTGGTCTTGGCCATTGTGGAGAGGTTGGAGTCTGTTTGATTGAGTGTGTGGACATGTGTCTTTTTCCAACAAATATTTCCTCCGTGCGACAAAACCGCTGGCATAAAGTTGTCTGAATGTTTTCTGATAATGAATTTGAAAACATTTCTGCATACCCATGAGGCATACAGGATCACTATTGGCCTAGTCACTGGATGTTTAACATGGGCTATTATACTACGCTAGACAATGAACCAATGTCCTACCCCTCAACACAGTATGTGCAGAACAACATTCACAAAAAAGACACAGTCCTTCCCTGAGTGCATTTATGAACTTGGTGGTCTTAGAGCCTTGCTAATGGATTCAAGTCAGACAGACCCGTTGACGTGTCGCTAGGGGGACCCAGTCAAGACGGACCCGTCGCCGTGTCGCTACGGGGACAAAAATCAAGACAGACCCGTCGCAGTGTCGCTACGGGGACCCAGTCATATAAAGTAATAGGATCTTGTTACTTTTCAATAACCCAGTGTTACTGCTTTATAAAATTCAAGTATGTTTTTCATTTTAGTGAGAAAATGGGGGTTTGGAGATAGAGGAGTTGAGAGGCTGGCTACAGTATTGGTACCAGCTTGACTGGGCTCTATACGCCACGCCATTTCTGCTTTTCCACTAGACAAGTTAGGATTGTACCCGGTACCAGATACTTTTTTTAGTACCTGCTCTGTCGATGCTCCAAGCGCGCTGAGGCGATACCAAAAGGTGACATGAAAACACAGAAGACATCTGATTGGACGAGTCCATGCATGCAGCCAAGCAAAACAAGCTGGTCTGCTGTAAGCAATCTGGTTTTAGAATGGTTTTGAGACGAGAACGGCATATCGTTGTGGGTCTGTTCCTGGAGTCCTAGCATAAAAATGGGTTAATTTCAGTGCATTGGACTAGGCTGATAATTTAAGCGATCGTATTTTCCCAAAACACCTGTTTGGAGATATGCACTGGCGTTGAAATCAACTTGTTATCCCGGAGAGAGGCTCACAAAGATGCAATGGGTTGAAGCATATAATAGGACTTTCCTCTTTTTCCTCTGGGGTTTTCTAGACTCTGGCATAAGTAACACTGGTCAAAGTAGTAATGTCAAGCCAAAGAGAAGCAGGTTACCAAGCTTTCTAACAATTCTGCAGTGTATTAAGTTACTGCTCACGCGTGCTTCCTCGACACTACCGACATAAACGCTGCCTTGAGTACAGCAGGCTACTCTTCAGTCAGTTAAGCCAATTATTTAAACCTTTTATACAGGATGGTTGTTTTAAAATGTGTTGGTGTTGAGTTGTTAGGTGTATACACTT
The DNA here is from genome assembly GCA_016801105.1 of Esox niger. Lineage (NCBI taxonomy): Eukaryota > Metazoa > Chordata > Actinopteri > Esociformes > Esocidae > Esox > Esox niger. Next base: position 8,952 of record JACXGJ010010063.1, on the reverse strand, counting down.
AAATCAAACAGAACATTGCTGTCATTTATATTGCAGGGCGATAATTCTATTCTAACTTTTTCACAGTTTTTCAAACAGGGTCCAGATGTTATCCAGATTTAGTTTACGTTTGATTTGCCACATTACGTTGAAAGCTTGTCAATTTAAGAAAATTAATGGAGTTCTTTCAATAGATATTTCTGTTCACTACGTTAGTTGGCAAATGCTGGCATTTCGCCGGTATCAGGTGGACAACATCTCCATTGTTGTTCCCGTGTGTGTTGAGTTTGAGGTGGCGTCACAGAAGTTCTCCGGTGATGTCACTAAGGGCGGGTAGAGGGTACTATCTGCAGTGGAAAACGAATTGAGACGAGGCGTGTAGAGCCCGAGCTGAGCCGGTACTATGCGATGGAAAAGCTCCAGAGGCGAGGCGTGACAACAAAGGGCATATCAGTTAATGCACACCGTGTGGCAAAACAACTACATTTGCCAGAATGTACAGTTGGTACCTAGATACTACCTATACTTCTATCATCAACAGCAGGATTTCCTGTCTTTGCAATTCGTATTAGTTTGTTGGCGTTTGTTAAAGATCGTCTAAGATAGCATTGCCCCAGGAGAAAAAACATCAGTTAGGCTTGATAACTCTGTGAAATTGAGGCCCATATTCCTTAATCAGCACAGATTACAGATGTTGATTAGCAAACCTTGAATTACAGCAAGCCGTTTTCCTAGACAGCTAGATTATTAAGAACACTCACAAAAATAAGTCAAACAGAGAATAAGGTAAACTGTTCTTGTATTTGAAAGATATATACCAGAAAATGTAGACTCACACTAATTAAACATACTACTGAAATATGAAACTCATTAGCTATGTTTTCAAAAGTTGTCATTGCAGTTTCCTAACTGGTGAAATGATTTCCAGAAATGTATGTGATAAAGTCATCCTAAAAAATGTTTGTGGAGAAGTACCACTGAATTAGACAGAACGTGGCGGTGGACTTACAAGGATGCATTTGTGAACGCCTAGTATCACGGCCAACAACGTAGACGATTTTAATTGGCTAAAAATGATTAATTTGTGGCTAATTAAACCAGACCATCCTATAACAAATGACAACAGTTTTATACAATTACGGTTTTACAAAAGTACACAATAAGAGTAATACCGCAGGTATAGACATGTTTTAAATGATCCGGGGTTAATAATAACATTATACTATACAATCCAGTAAAGTACTACGCAAACTACAATACAGTTGGCAAGTCAACTGTCTGTGTAGACCACATTTACATGGCAGCTAAAATAGTTAGTGTACTATAGTAAGAGCGTAATGTGTATCAAGTTCAAAGGCTACTAAGTACATGTGAACTAGTGGTGCTGTACCGAACTTGCTTGCTAAAGTTGGCTAACATACCAGGTAGGTTTAAGCAGGAACGTGCGTTGTTCAATTAGCACCAATGTTGGGCTAACTAATATAGCAGTTGCTAATTGGATAACGGTCTACCGAATACTTGTAACTTTAGAGTGTACGTGTTGGCCTAAAATATAGTAAGCTTGCATCGGCGTAGTTAAAGGATTTCAAAGACATACACACAATCATTTACTAGTATTGTAGTTTCCTTCTGGTGTTAGCGATGTTGCTAGTCTAGGTAGCTAGTCAGAGTAATAAGCTAAGGACATTTAGCTAGTTAGCGGTTACTCTTCGGATACGATGTGATATAATATAAATAAACATACCTTTACCCGAATTGAATGATTGACAGCAATCCCTGTAGCAAATCAATCCCAAATGCCACTAAACTCTAAATAATTGCCGGCTGTCCTATCAGTTTAGTCAATTTGTTCAAGCCCACTTCACGCCGCCATTTTATAAAACGAGAATCTCCGCGCGCCTCGTCTCCGGTTACCCAAAGCGCAAGCGTGAACAACAGAAGAATTTATGGGAGTTGAAGTCTTGTGTCAGGCGTTGTGAGTCCTCAACCAAGAATGGGGGACAGCCATAACAACGGAGGACGAGGAAGAAGAGGTTTTGAAAAGCATGATGATGAATAAGAAGACGGGGTTTCTCAATTACATTTTCTCAACAACTCTGCACCCTCTGCCTGTGGTTCCATTCACCCATTATTAAATACATTAACATTTCAGGTGTGGATACCCCAATTTATTAAAACAATTTAAAAGAATACATTTAATAATCATGATTTAAATGTTCAGGCTTTTTATGCCTTCAAACCAGACCCAGGATTATTTTGTTTGAAAAGTCAATGGGAGAGTAAAAAAGCCACTTGTTGTTCACTTCTTTCAAGATCTAATTGCAAAACATACTCAAACCATTACCTTCAGTAACTAAAACAGACATTATTCCAACCACATGAAAGTAGCAGAAGAACCAATTATTTTCAAAAATAGAAATATATTAAGAGTGTCAAAACAGGAACTAAATGTACTTTCAGTGACTCACAGTACAGTGTGTCATGAGACAGTGTCTTTTTCATTAGGATTTTGATTACGGTCTATTACGGTTCTAGCCATTCCTTGCTCCAGAGCTGCAGTAGAGAACGCTGTAGACTAGAGGGGCTGTTGTCTACAGCGGCACCAGTGACTGTGGGGTTAGAATGCTGAAGACTGAAGTAAACCAGAGTGCAGACTGGAGAGGCTCTGGAGGCTCATGGATAGAATGGTGCAGAGTTGGGGAGCAGAACAGATGGCTGGTGTCCAACCTCACAGGATTCTCCAGTGCCAGGCCTTGCCAAGGCACACAGAAACAGGTGCTGGAGAGTGGAGGAAATGAGCTGGAGGCCCTAGCAGCAGCAGGAGAGGCCCTTGACCAGCTGGCCTAGTCTATGGTGAAATTGCCCCGGGACACTGATCCTGGGTCAGTTCAGTATTTCCCCGTTAATTGTTAAGGTTATGATGGGGGAGGGGAATCAGATCCTAAATCTGTACCTCAATGAAGCCTCACTCTGGACCATCTGGCCTGACCAGGAGAAGGTGAAGGACCTTTTGTTGGTTTAGTTGGCATTGCAAAACAGAGAACACTAGTCTAATGTTGAGAGAACAGAGAACCATGGATTAATGTAAAGGGAATGAGAGCCCTGGTCTTATTTTGACAGAACAGAGAATTCTGGTTTACAATTAGTCTTGATTGCTTTCAACACTTAGAAAACCATTAAAAAGTTGGAGGTCACTTAAAAATGTTCTCATTTTCCATGAAAACGTACATGAAATTAGTTTTTGTCAGTCACTGACAAGGTTAGAGATAATGATTTTTAATTTGAAAAATGTTATCCTTCAAACATTGCTTTTATCAAAAAATCCTCCTTTTGCAGCAATTACAGCCTTGCAGACCTTAGAAATTCTTGTTGTCAATTGGTTGAGGTAATCTTAAGAGATTTCATTCCATGCTTCCTGAAGCTCCTCCCACAAGCTGGATTAGCTTGATGGGAACGTTTTACATACCATACATTCAAGCTTCTCCCACACCAGCTAAATAGTGTTGAAAACCGGTGACTGTACTGGCCACTCCATTATAGACAGAATACCAGCCGATTGCTTCTTCCCCAAATAGATCTTGCATAGTATGGAGCTGGACTTTGCATCATTGTCCTGTTGTAGGAGGAAATTGGCTCAAATCAAGTGCTGTCCACAAAGTATGGTATGACGTTACAAAATCGAGTGATAGCCCTCCATCTTCAAGAGCCTGTTTACCCTGTACAAACCTCCCACTTTACCACCACCAAAGCACCACCAGACCATCACATTGCCTCCACCATGCTGGACAGATGGTCTCACGCACTCCTCCAGTATCTTTTCATTTGGTCTACATCTCACAAATGTTCTTCACCGATATATCTTTCCATAACACATTTTTCCAATCATTCTCTGCCTAGTGTCTGTGTTATTACGCCCATCTTAATCTTTCCTTTTTATTGGCCAGTCTGAGATATGGCTTTTTCATTGCAAATCTGTCTAGAAGGCCAGCATCCTAGAGTTTCCTCTTCCCTGTTGACATTGAGACTGGTGAATTGTGGGTACAGTTTAATGGAGCTGTCAGTTGAGAATCTGTGAGGCATCTGTTTCTCAAACTAGACAATCTAATATATATGTCCTCTTGCTAATTTGTGCACTGGGGTCTCACACACCTCTTTCTATTCTGGTTAGAGGTGTTCTGTGAAGGGAGTAGTACACAGTGTTGTATGAGATCTTCAGTTTCTTTGCAATTTCTTGCTTGGAATAGCCTTCCTTTCAATGACCAAGAATAGACCTCGGAGTTTAAGAAGAAAGTTATTTGTTTCTGGACATTGTGAGCTCGTAATCGATCCCATAAATGCGGAAGCTGGTCTTAAGAAGGCCAGATATATTGTTTTTTTTGTCAGCATAAATGTTTTCTGCTATGCTAACATAATCACAAAAGGGTTTTTAATGATCAATAAGCCTTTTAAAATTATGAACATGAATTAGCAAACACAACGTGCCATTGGAACACAGGACTCATGGTTGCTGGGGCTCTAATGGGCCTCTGTATGCCTTTGTAGATATTCCATTGAAAATCAGCTGTTTCTAGCAACAATATTCATTTACAATGTCTACAGTGTATTTCTGATCAATTTGATGTTATTTAAATAGCCCAAAAATGTCACTTTCCTTTATTAAGCTAGGAAATGTCTAAGTGACAAACGTTTGAAATATGTAAAATGCGCTGGGCCGCTCTAAATATATATACTGTACATATTTACATTTAAATATATAATTACATCATCTCATGAAAACTTATTTCAATCTATCATTTCAAAGTTGAATTGTTGAAATTGGCCTAGACTCCCTGTCCAGCCTCATTAATGGCAAGCAGTTATTGACAACATAGTCAAACATTTTGGCACAAATTTCCTCTATAACTATAGTTCTTTGTACTCCAGTTAGAGCTACTCAACTACTATGTATCTAAACTCCTCTTCCTTTACCATGGGTTGGTCCATTCTTTTTAACTACTATGTATCTAAACTCCTCTTCCTTTACCACGGGTTGGTCCATTCTTGTTAACTACTATGTATCTAAACTCCTCTTCCTTTCCCATGGGTTGGTCCATTCTTGTTAACTACTATGTATCTAAACTCCTCTTCCTTTACTAGGGTTGGTCCATTCTTGTTAACTACTAAGTATCTAAACTCCTCTTCCTTTACTAGGGTTGGTCCATTCTTGTTAACTACTATGTATCTAAACTCCTCTTTCTTTACTAGGGTTGGTCCATTCTTGTTAACTACTATGTATCTAAACTCCTCTTTCTTTACCATGGGTTTGTCCATTCTTGCAAATAACAATCGCTGACACATTATATTTATGTATAAGAAGCAATTGCGTATTGAACCATTGAGGTTTTGTGTTACGTGTAGAATAGATTCACATTCAAAGGCCCATTAGTTTATATCAGGTGACCAAGTGTTTACATTTTGTTTGGCATGATTAATTCAACTGAGTTTTACATTTGTCAAGAGTTTTCTTTAATCTACGTATTTATTTATCTATTTATATATTATACCAGAAATTTACAAGTGCCATGGTCAAACTGAAACATAGAAAACTATGGAATGCAAATTTTGTAGATCACACTTTGAATGTGATTTAGCATTTATAAGAGTGTGTTTTGTGATGCCATAGGAGAAACTACAGAGCCTGCCTAGTGGAAGTAACAACATTCTTCCATTCAACTTTACAATGTTACCAATTAGTATTCTGAATACAGTGTGAAGTGGTTGAGACGTACACAGCAGGCCTTGGTAGGTTGTTCACCAGCCCAGGGGGAGGAGCATAAACGGGCTGAAAGAAAGAAGTCTTGCCTGCTGGCTGACAGAATGGAAGGGCCCCACTGAGAACTAACGGGGAACTACCTTAATATGCAGGCTGCACAAACACACGCACACACGCACACGCGCACACGCGCACACGCGCGCACGCATGCACGCACACGCGCACACACGCACACACGCACACACACACACACACACACACACACACACACACACACACACAAACATAAGCTTGTTAAGGACTGGCATGATCAATAGATTTCAATTGAATGCTGGTTTTACCCTGGACAGACACTGTATTGATCACATATCTTTGAAGAAATGTCAAACATCAGAGATTATTGCCAATGATGTTATTCTAATTCCAGCCTAGTATCAATCATCTGACTTCAACATCAGGCTTCAACTACTGTTCAACAACAGCTAACATGATGTCACAAATATTTTAATCTGGATAGGAGAAATGGACTTGCTGATAAAATATTGTGGAATCTCTTAGTTAACATTATGATTAATACAGTGAACTATAGTTATGGCCATAATGAATACAGTGACCTTTGGGATTTGTTAGTTATCATTAGGATTAATACATTGGACTACAACTCTCGAAATAATTAAGACAACTGCACCCAAAAAAGTTGGAAAGGACATTTTTGAGTGAGGAACAGAAGCATTCAATTTGCAGTGGTCTATTCATTTTAATCATCCTGTTCCTCAACCTTTTTGACTTTTTCGGAAAGGAAAGAAAAAAGTGCAGAGGTCTCCTAATAATTTTCAGAGCTTTATAATTAAGACCAAAATGTATATTGAACTGTCTTTTCTCATAGTTAACATTATGACTAATACAGTGAACAACAATGATGCTATAATAAATATAGTGACTTATAGCCTGGTAAAAAGTATTGCCATGTGAGGAGAAGGATTCCATTGGGGCGCAGGTCTGTATTGAAATGGCATGCCCCAAATATTTAACTAAGGACAGTGTTATACAGTTATTTATTGAGTGTGAAATTATGAATGACTATAAATGGAGACGAGAATATATTTGACTTCATCTCTCCTTGAAATAATAGCCTGTGAAATGATTTCTGTGAGGTGGGAGGGCAGCGTATGCAAAAAAGCGAGACAGAAAAGGAAAATAACAAAACGATAACCACCCAAGATCACATTTGGACTTTTCTCTTTAAGTTATAGAAAAAGCAGCAACACACAGTTTCAACATGAATAGAAAGCACGATAACCTGTGAGGTGTGTGTGAGGAACAAGCAACTTTAATAACCACATAATAACTAATGAGGTGCAGGTATGTGTGTGTGTGTGTGTGAGGTGCAGGTGTGTGTGTGTGTGTGTGTGTGAGGTGCAGGTGTGTGTGTGTGTGTGAGTGCAATGCGGTGCGTTGCTGCCGTTGTCTCCAGCCAGCAGTTAGAACACCAGCGAGTTGGAGCACCAAAGGGAGGGGGCACACAGGGCCACGTGGGGCAGCCATCACAGTACCGCAGGGAAATATTCTCAGAAAAATACAACATATTCTGGATAGAACAGGAGTGCAATATTAAAAACAGACATCTAATATTCAAGATAAAAGGAGCATGTATCAATCAGTCAATCAATCATGTTTATTTTTAAGCCCCTTTTTTATCAGCAGTTGTCACAAAGTGCTTTTTTTGTGCCCCCCAAGGTTGTTCCTAAGGTGAGGACCCTGGGATTTTAACACCTGTCTTTGCAATTGAATCCTGGACTTCCTGACGAGCCGACCCCAGGTGTTGAGAATGGGGAACATCACCTCCTCTGCACTGACCCTGAGCACTGGAGTCCCCCAGGGCTGTGTACTCAGTCCCCTCCTGTACTCTCTGTTTACACATGACTGCGTGGCCACACAGCTCCAACATCTTCCTCAGATTCGTTGACGACAAAACCATCCTGGGTCTCATCTGCAACAATGAGACCACTGACAGAGAGGAGGTAAGGACCCTGGCTGCATGGTGCCAGACAACAACCGACTGCTGGTCAGTGTCGACTGGTGGTCAGTGTCGATGGTCAGTGTCGGTCGACTGGTGGTCAGTGTCGACTGGTTGTCAGTGTTGGTCGACTGGTGGTCAGTGTTGACTGGTGGTCAGTGTCGGTCAACTGGTGGTCAGTGTCGACTGGTGGTCAGTGTTGACTGGTGGTCAGTGTCGGTCGACTGGTGGTAAGTGTCGACTGGTGGTCAGTGTTGACTGGTGGTCAGTGTCGGTCGACTAGTGGTCAGTGTCGACTGTTGGTAAGTGTTGACTGGTGGTCAGTGTTGACTGGTAGTCAGTGTCGGTCAACTGGTGGTCAGTGTCGACTGGTGGTCAGTGTCGACTGGTGGTCAGTGTTGACTGCTGGTAAGTGTCGACTGGTGGTCAGTGTCGATGGTCAGTGTCGGTCGACTGGTGATCACTTTTATACGGCTCATGTCAAAGAGTACTCTGGCACTGGTCCTTGGTCAGAGTGAAGAGAGCATTGGAGTTGGAGCATTCGAGAAAATTAAGTTAAAATGTAAGTCAATTGTCTTTTCTGAAGACAATTAGGGGCAACAATTTAGGCACTGTCTGTACTTGGGCAATGTCTCCAGTGCACCATGCAGGTAATAACATAAAATTACCTTTACATCACTTTTGAAACATTAGTCAAGAGAATCGTGTGGGGTAAGATAAAAACACAAGAGCCAAAACAACCAGCAATCCTTCTGTTATCTCGCCCACACCATTGGCAGGTCATTCAATATTAAGTAACCTTTCTATTCCACTCTATTCCACTTGTTGTAGATTAACTGTCAGCAAATCAAATGTGTCTATTTGCTCATTCTTCTCACGTCCCATTGGCTCCATCTCAGAAGGTAACCCATTCCATCAACAGTGCACTGAAAAATAACAAACAGGCAACTATACAGTCAGTTAAACTTTCATTACAACTACAGGAAACACTGAGTCAGTCAGCCGAACGTTCATTATAACTACAGGAAACAATGAGTCAGTCAGCCGAACGTTCATTATAACTACAGGAAACACTGAGTCAGCCGAACGTTCATTATAACTACAGGAAACACTGAGTCAGTCAGCCGAACGTTCATTATAACTACAGGAAACAATGAGTCAGTCAGCCGAACGTTCATTATAACTACAGGAAACACTGAGTCAG
>JACXGJ010010062.1:9537-22851 GCA_016801105.1 Esox niger | reverse complement strand
CAGGGGTGTCAAACCGGTTCCATGGAGGGCCGAGTGTCTGCGGGTTTTCGCTCTCACCTTGTACTTGATTGATTAATTAGGTAACTCATTGGTTAGTTTCTACCCTCACCTGGTTGTTAAGGTGTGAACTGGGAACACATTTAAAGGAAAAACCAAAAACCTGCAGACTCTTGGCCCTCCGTGGAATCGGTTTGACACCTGTGGGTTAGACAGAGACCTGGAGAGGCCTACAAGCCACAGTGTCTCGCACCCACTGTGAAATTTGGTGGAAGATCGGTGATGAGTTAGGGATGCTTCAGCAAGGCTGGAATTGGGCAGATTTGTCTTTGTGAAAGATACATGAATCAAGCCAAGCACAAGGTTATCCTGGATGAACACCTGCTTCAAACAAGCCACCAGCTACTAGAATTTTTGTGCCAGGTGTGGCATAGTCACCCAATTGGTGGAGAGCATGCAAAGATGCATGAAAGCTGTGGCAAAAAATCTGGGTTATTCCAACAAATATTGATTTCTGAACTCTTTATAACATAAAGTTATAACATAAGCATTTAGTTGTTGAAAAATTTCTATAAATTAATTTTCTTTGCATTATTTAAGGTTTGAAAACAATGCAATGGTTATTTTGACCAGTTGTTATTTTATACAAATAAATACTTTTTATTTGGAATTTGGGAGTTATGTTGTCAGTAGTTTATAGAATAAAACAAAAACTTTCATTTTACTCAAACTCATACTACGGTGTAAAAAGGTGTTTTTTTTGTGCTGTTTTGAAATGAAGGTTATCATTATTAAGGGAAAACAATTCAAACCCGCATGGCCCTATGTTGAAAAGTAATTTCCCCCTACAATGTAATAACTGGTTGGGCCACCCTTAGCAGCAACAACTTCAATCAAGCGTTTGCAATAACTTGCAATTAGTCTTTTACAGAGCTGTGGAGGAATTTTGGCCTACTAATCCTTGCAGAATTGTTGTTATTCAGCCACATTGGAGGGTTTACGAGCATTAACTGCCTTTGTAACGCCACAGTCATGCCACAGCATCTCAGTGGGACTCAGGTCAGGACTTTGACTAGGCCACTCCAAAGTCTTCATTTTGTTGTGGACAAAATGAAGACTTTATAGTCTTCATTTTCCAGAGGTGGACTTACTGGTGTGTTTTGGACTATTGTCCTGCTGCGGAACCCAAGTTCGCTTCAGCTTGAGGTCACAAACAGATTGCTGGACATTCTCCTTCAGGATTTTTTGGGAGACAGCAGAATTCATGGTTCCATTTATAATGCAGCTACTGAAGGGTATAGCCAGCAACGTTTTTGTCTATCCGCAACAAATCATAATGCGTAATATGTTTTGACTGAGTCAAGATTTGAATATGGGACCTATATAGGGTACCACTACGCTGTTTAATGTCAGTCATCTGGCAAAAGTTACATTGCAACTTTACCACATAATTTTTGTTATTCTAAATATGCACCTTGCTTGATTGGTGATGTATTGACACTATACCCTCTTCATTTGCCAGGTGACCCAGACTGAGCTGGAGAGGCTGAAGGCCAGTTATAAGCAGTTAGCGAGGGATGCAGCGCAGGCCAGGAGGAAGTACCAGGAGGCCAGTAAAGGTACAACGGTTCAGTCTTTGCTATTTAGAGAAGTGACACAAAATTAGACACAGACGTGCTTACTCTCGGTTTGATTTTACTGTCAGGCCACAGACAACAGATAACATTACTTCTTTATAGTTTTGTTTAGACACCCAGTGTATTAATATTCTCCAACAGACCTTTTATTGTAGGTATGCTTGCTGAAATTAATGCCATTCCCTAGATCCCAAAATAACAAATAGCTGATCTTAAAATTACTACTCTTGATCGTTCTGTTAAATAATCTGTCCCCACCTTCAAATAAATTGGGATTTGGTCAGGTGATAATCTTTCTTTTAAAACACATATTGAGTCAATGATTTAAAAAAAATTCATGTGTGCCATCTCACCACTGAAGCTGGGGCTCCCTGACTTTGGAGGGGCCAGACAGTGGTTAACCATACAGTATAAGGCTGTACTGAGGAAATGTACATACTATCTGATTTCAACAATAAACAGGAAGACCTGCAGTTCTCAAACGTCCTCAAGACTGGCTGGTCTTACAGATACCACAGGCATGTGTCTATTTCCTATATTTGGAATTGTCTGTGTTTGTATTGCTGTAAAACTCAAGAGCTCAAGTGTAATCTAGACCTAGATCTCAGCTTGATTTCTCTGTGTAAATAAAGGTAAAATAAAAATAATAAATGTTTTGAGTTAGTGATATTCTGGTAGTTTACTGGTAAACGTTTGATAGAGACTTTTGCAACTTTACTCTTAGTGTGGGTTGCACCCAAACATAGATTAACATTTAAGTAGGGTTAAATCAAGGTTTATCTATATATCTTGTTGCACCAAATGTAAGACCTAGATTTAAATGTATCCTAGTTAAATGTAATCCTTCTGCTAATCTAAGTTTATTTCTGACTTTAAACCTAGATTAACTTTAAAACTGTTGCTCCAAATATCTATTAAATTACGGATTCATTCCAAACTGCCACTTGAGGTGGTTTAACTTGACGAAGATGTGGCAGCATATTTGCAGTGAAAAGAGCAAATTTACATCAGTGTTCCTCATAGAGAAATTAGAGACCGGTCAAACCCTTTTGAGTTTTACGATAATGGGTTGATCATGGGTTAAAAAGACATGACTTCTCCAAGGACTTGGTAACTCATTTATTCGAAAAGAATATACAGTATGTGTCTTTTTGTGTCTTTATGTGTGTTTAGATAAAGACCGTGATCGGGCGAGGGAGCGCTATATGAAGGCCACTCTGAGGCTCCATGATCTTCATAATGAGTATGTCTTGTCAGTCAGAGCAGCCCAGGTGTATCAACAGCACCACTACAACCAGGGCCAACCTGCTCTACTCAACGCATTGCAAAGCCTTCAGCAGGAGATGGTGCTTGTACTGTACGTGACTTGTCTGCATGTGTATATGACTGAAATGAATTGCCTAGGTGAAATGGCATTGCCTTTTTAAATTTTTATAAAATACTTGTACAGATAAATCCTGAATAGCTGGACAAAACACCCTAGAAGGGTCAGAACCTAGGAAAAAAGCCACGCTCAGGGGAGGCCTCTTTTGGTAGGGTGTACAGAATATTCCTTTGAATACATTACTTTTTTAGGGCGCATCCTTCATCAAGATATTCACATGTTCAGTTGCCCGACTAGTCAATATTTTCACTTAGTCCTGTCTGGTTCCAATGATAATGGTCGTAATGCTATCATGACATTTTCATAAACTTTATTTTCAGTTCACATCACAGAGGACGGTCATAATGCTATCATGACATTTTCATTAAATGTATTTTTTAAGTTCAAATAAACTGGCAATTTTTAGTTATTTATTCAAAATAAAATGACAGGAGGGTCATGGCACATGACTTTCTATAAAATCCTCACTAACATCAATGGCATGACTAGCATAGTCTCTGTTGTCTAAAGTTATAGGTATATATATATATATATATATATATATATATATATATATATATATATATATATATATATATATATATATATATATATATAATGGATATAAAAATCCTTGAGGGGGAAAAATGAAAGCCTCACAATATCCATGTTGCATAAGTGTGCACACCCTCTTATAACTTATAATAATATAATATACTACAATAATACTTTAAATTACAAGTATATAAATTTTTCTTTTAAAAACAGCATCAGCATTTATATCTGTAAATCTAGAACCATGAAAGGTGTCCACTGTTTTGCAGATTGATCCCAGTTATTGATAGGTACAGACCAGTTTTTCCTAACAAAGCTTTCTGAATTTTGGCCGTGTCAGGTTTATGTTAGCTATTCGTCATAGGGGAAGCATTACTATAATCATACCAGCCAGATAGGCCTATCACCTGTCTGTACATGGCCTTATGTTGGTCGTTAGTCACAAAGAGGATGTCTTATGTTGGTCATTGATCACAAAGAGGATCTCATGTCCTGCTCCCAAAATCTACTATTACTGGCATCCTATTCATGAGAAACAAAGCATTATGGAAGGTGAGGAGTTTATGAAAATGTCATGATAGCATTATGTTCATCCTGTGCCACTTTCCTTGGACTGACGCAATACAGTATGTGACAATTCAAAAGATGCATTATTACCACAGTCATTGGAAGCAGATCAACTATCTGTACATGCATTTCTGTTGGTTATTACTGACAATGAGGATGTCGTGTCCTTCTCCTGAAATCTACTGCTGGCATGCGAGTCATGAGAAACATTGCAATGGGGAAGATGAATATCTGACATCACTTCTTGCATAATTACATTGATTCAAAGCATTTATAATGAAATGTAATATAACATACTGTTTATAAGAAGTCTGGTGTGACCGAATGGTTTGTTACATTTTGATAGACTTGTGTAGGTGTCATAACCAGTCAAAAAAATGAAATATATGAAATAATATTTCAGAATATGTGTCATTACAGTTTCATAAAAATGTTATGACAGGATATGTCAGCTGATATGACACATTATGACATGGTTATGACAGAGTTATAAGCATGTTATGAGACTACCCTTCAAGTAAAGTTTTACCGATATACTAGCCAAAATGTTCATACTTTTCTCTTGTCTACAGCTTTTCCCCTGATTTCAAATGCATTTGGAGCATACAGTATTTATTTATTATTGTTAAAAAGTATAAGTACTTTGAGAGATATGCATTTTCTCAAGCAATCTAATTTGAGGCAGCCTACACATTTAAAGTTGGTTTGGGCTTGATGGCTTCAATCATTTACATTTTTGTGTGTTAGTAATAGAATAAAAAAAATATTTGGCAGAAATACCACAAAATACTGTCCTGACCTTTTTCTGATATCTGACTTACCTTGTAATCCAGGAAAGAGATCTTGCAGGAGTACTATGACATGTCTAGTCTGCTCCACCAGGAGGTGGTGTCTATCCACAAGGAGATGTCTACTGCTCTAAAGGCTATAGAGCCACACACAGAGTATGAGAATTTCATCCAACAGAACAGGTACTCTAATGCTCGTATCTTTGTCTCCTTTCTGCATCATTCCAAATAACATTTGAGCACATCCATGTTTGAATACTTTTGTACTGTAGCTAAATGTTATTTGATATGAAGTATGCAATGTTGGTTACTTGTTTTCCTCTACGTTGGTTGCGGTATTGTAGATTAGGGTTTGTATTCAACCTTGTGGTATTTTCAGGTACTGAACAGTGTGATTGATATGCACAGTAGGGTTTGTATACAGCCTTGTGGTAGGTTAAGGTATTGCACAGTAGGATTTGTATACAGCTTTGTGGTAGGTTAAGGTATTGCACAGTAGGGTTTGTATACAGCCTTTTGGTATTGTCCCTTTTTGTGTTAGTTAACAGTGATGATGTATTCTGTGGGCGTTGCCGAACTCGTAGGGGAAAGAGTCAGTAGGCTATTTACAACATATAGGAATATGTATCATCCGGATGCCTTCTCCAATTATTTTGTAAAATAAATGTCTTATCACAGACAATATTACTGTATGTCCCATACATTAATTTAATGCTAGCATAAATACTGAATGATATGTACTAAACTGTATAAGTATGAGCAATTTGGTTTGTATGCATGCTAGTTCTGCTTACATGCTAGCTAATGTTTCTGACGTTGGTCAGTGGTGTTTACCATTGGGAATTAGCTTCCTGAGTATGCCTGCTTTATGGTTGCTGCTGTGACAAATGTATTGTTATTATTATAACTGCATCATTGGTTTTACCTGTGTGTGATAAACAGTGGATAATACTTTGCCTGATATGAAATGAGCACTGCAGAGACAAGCTGATTAAATCAGTCCAGTCTGTCTGTTTAATGGCTTGCAACCATAACCAATCTGCATTTAGCTTCATAGGGTGGCTTCAACAACGGTATTCTATAAAAATGAATGCATCCTTTTGCATTCATATTCTGACATCCAATGGCACAAAAATACCTTTCTTTCCTTCAGT
Source organism: Esox niger (assembly GCA_016801105.1). Lineage (NCBI taxonomy): Eukaryota > Metazoa > Chordata > Actinopteri > Esociformes > Esocidae > Esox > Esox niger. Next base: position 16,790 of record JACXGJ010010062.1, on the reverse strand, counting down.
CCGAGGATCTTACCTGTTTCCCTACACTTGTTCCCACAGTTTCCCGCCTGCCACTAAACTTCAGTGACGTAACCGTGACATCCACGGCAAATTGGTCTATTGTACTGCACAATATCATCACTGACTGCATATTAATACATGAAAAATATTGTTGCATTGTCTCTTAGCTCTGATTACATTAATACTATACGACTGCTATTTAAGTGTGTGTGTGTGTGTGTGTGTGTTCAGGTCTGTTGGAGAGGTTCCGGTGTGTGTAGATTTCGACGCTGGTCTTCTGGAGGACACAAATGGGCTAAAGGCTGGTGAGCTGGAACTAAATGAGCTCACGGTGGAGGGCATCCAGCACAAGTCAGTTCTCACAATATCAACTGATCGCCAATACACACTGGCAGCCACCCAGACAGGTCATGCAGGCTCTCTGTATCCAATTTGTTTATGCACCTTCTCCACCTTCTCCCCTCTGCCCAAATCTCCCTCTCTAACAGGCTGACTGCAGTCGAGGAGGAGCTTATGTGTCTAGCATCTACTGTGGGTTCCCAACAGGCCTCTGTCAACCAGCTCGAGTTGGAGCTTGAGGAAGAGGAGGAGGGCATCAAACGTGGTCAGAGGTGAGTGCTCCACAGAAAAGGTCCAACTTTACGTTGGCAATAAGTAACAATAATTGACCAGGTAATGCCAGGTACAGTGTGATTAGAATATATATACGTTGTACCTTATGACATTATTTATTCAAGGTGTGAACTGGATCGAATTCCATACATGGTCAGAATGTGGTTAACCCTGTGTCTGCCAAAAACACAGCATCAATAACACTGACTGAAACAACTGAATATAATGTATCATTGCCCTACGTCATGTTTTTATGTTGGTGTATCTCGTCTCTACTGTGACAGGCACCAACCAATAGATTCTTGTCTTCACTATGGCTGGCTAATCTGTCTACTCTCTAGGGCCTGACAGACTCACTGAGCCTCATGAATATAACATGGTGATATGACATAGCAAAGTGACTGGATTAGTAAAGAACTCATGTATCTAAGTGGAGATGTCAGATTTAATGTAGCAGGTTCATTTATTTAACCACATACCTCCTTGTCTGTTATTGTGAAACATCCTGATGTAGCGATATGGTCATTGCTACTGTGTAGACAATGAACCAGTCAACCAGCGTTTTTTTGTCAAACCATTTAGGCATGTCACTTTTACACTGCAAGTAAAACAACAGTCAATGGAATTTTTTCATGTAGTAGAGACACAAACTTGGCACAGTGACAAATTCATGAGATGATAGACTGCTCCTTCCTCTACAGGGTGTACCAGTTCAGTAAGAGGCATGCACTGGAGGAGAGCCGCCAGCAGGTGGTGCTGTCCCTGGGAGCTAGAGCCAGACTGGATGCCAAGAGGCTGCTGCTGAAGGAGAAGCTGGAGTGGCTGGGTTCCGATGACCCCCCGCCAGCCATGGAACTGGAGGAGGACCGGATCTCCCTCTCCTCCTTAAACTTGGGTGTAGGTCGTTTGGTTTTGTTTGTTTCCTCTTGTCTTTCTTGTTCTATCTCTTTATAGGCTGTCTCTCTTTCTCTTTTACTTTCTCTCTTGCTTTATTACTCACACGAACACAGGCCTTATAAAGAGATCCATCTTGTGGTCTTCCACAGGAACCTGACCTATGACAGCATTCATTGTGTAACATCCTGAAAAACATGTTTTAATTGTCTCTTGTTTCATTAATAGTAATCAATCGTGTTCAGTGTACATGTTATACTAATTTCTACAGTAAGAGAAATAAAGTATATCACAAAGTTAGCACGTTTTGAAAATGAAAGTAATTATTCAAAAAGTATTTACTATATGAGCAAAACATAATAGTGAAGAACAGCAGCAAGTGACCCAACTGTACTTTGTGACTAATGAATTCCATGTGACTCACTGTACATTGGGAAAAATGAATTCCCAGTGACCCAACTGTACTTTGTGGCTAATTTATTCCAATTGTAGCCAAATCCACTGCTGCCATTCTGTTTCAATCAATTAATCAACTAATCCCATTGGCTCTATTTGGCTTTTTGAAGTCTGCAAGCATTGTCTAACCAACCTGAAACTTATTTACCAAGAAGAATGGGCCAAAATGACTTTGGCACTGCAATGCTTTAACATGCTTACCCCAAAATACTTAATAATGTTATTGTCACAATGTAGGACATAGTAGGACACAGCCGCAGAGGTGACTGCACACAGTTCTTTTAGAAACATACTATAACACCAGTATCACCTGTCATAAAAATTTGAAATTGTGAAGCAATATAATGATTCAACGTTATTATTTTATATTGCATTGGCAGTTATGAGTTTATATTCATTTAGTATGCTGTGACCTAGGTCAATGAGTAATTAACAGACCACTGGGTTCTCTGTTTATCTGTTGAAGAGATCAGCTTGAATAGAGAATGACATGGCATCTGTTCTTTGTTCAATGTGTGACAACTTTGAGTTGGGTGCGTGGTCAGTGAAGATGCTTACAACAATTAATTTTGTTTTAAAACAAAATATAAAACAATATGCCTAAGTGGAGGTGAGTAATGTTTGAAGATGTTTTTACGTTTTCATGTCTCTGAAAATGGACATGTAATGTAGTTTATTGTCTAAAACACTCAATTTCATATGTAGAGTGCATGTAACGAGTCTTTACACCCCTGCGTTGAAAACGCATTTATTTTATGTTAAGTTTGGAAATCAAGATTAATCATGTCACACCTTTTTCACCTTAAACTTATTTTGTAATAAACAATATTTCAGCTAAAATGCACAACTGTCAATGCCTTGGTTGCATAAGTCTTTCCACCATTCACCTTTTGAAGAATTTAACATCTGTATGCAGGGAGGGCCTAGTTCATGCCCATTATTCCTGCATCTCTTTTAAGGTTTTCGTTGGCCTCTTGGTGATCTCCTTGCCCAGTCATATATTTTGGAGAGACACCCCAATCTTTGCCGTGTCCTGGTGGAACTAAGAAACACTCAGGGAAATCCTGTATTTAGGGCTAATTAGAATCATTTGAAGTGATGTTAAGTGACTGCAAATGAGATTTTTACCAGAGTTGTAATATGATTGGTAAAATCTGGTACTGTTACAAACGCCATTGTGAACGGTGTGTACACACATGTAACTCATGTATTGACCGTTTTTTTTTTTAGTTCTGTTATTTTTAGAAATATTATTAATGTGTTTTCAGTATTGCTGGTGACAAGATCTCTTTATAGGTGAGGGAAGGTCTGACTTGATTTGTCTTTTAGCCTTTATAGAAACAAATGCTGCATTCTCAGTAAGGCTTTGTAGACTTGATATCACTGTATTTCACATGATTGTGCTCATGGGTCATCATTATGTAACTGTATCGTTCAGCCAGAAGGCATCTGAACAAGAGACTGACCCAACCAGTCCTTACGTTCTTTGTGTCTCATTCTGACGCATCCACTTGATGAAACAGATGATCCAAATGCTTTGCATTCTTTGCTGTGTCATGTGCTTGACATTCTTTCGCTCATTTTCATATCACAGTTTTTTTTCTCTCTCTCTTTCTCACAAGTTATTGTTTCTTTGACGTTCTCTACAAATAATTTCTCCAACATTTTTATCCTAATCTGTGGATCATGTCATGTTGTTTTGAGTTCTGGTGTAGGTACCGGTGAGGGGGATCTTCCTGAGAGACATGCTGATGATGGTTGTGCTTCGTGTTGTTTCAGGAGAAGGATGGCCTCAGAAACCTCAGTGTGGATGGCATACTAAGTCAACTCAGCGGCCTGTTCAAACCTAAATACATGGTCAGTGTTCGTTCATTGCTGTAAGGTCAAACACATGATACGGTCAGTTCTGTTCAGACCACGTGATGTAACATGCATCATGTGTTGTGTTTTAATGTTCAATCACACAGTCACATAATGCCTTGATATTTAAATGGCAAGCCAGTGCCTCTTGACTAATGTCCTGTAGGAGGGAATGTTTTGTGAGCAGGGAGATGCACCTAATATACTGGCCACTTAGTTTTTGTCTGTTCACACGTGTCCTTGTTGAACAGCAGACAACTGGCTGTGTGTCTTCTGGAGATTAACTTTTCACGATACTGCTTTGTCAGTTCTGCTATCTGACCTCTTAAGTAATACATAACAGTTTGGCGAAAGCCTTCCTTTCTGAATTGCTGTCAGGTTGCCTGTTGTCAAATCCCTTTAATGTGTTGTCTGTATGTGATCTTTATTGCTTTTGGTCAGTGTTTTTGGTACCTCCTGATTAATGCACGTGCTGTTATCATAGAGGAAGATAGCCTTCAAAACTAGCTGGTATTTTTAATGTTTAACCAGTACTGGCCGATAGCAGAAACTGGAGGGTCTCTGAGAGGGTTTTCTACCGGGGCCGCATGGCTTGCTGGGTGCTTTGACATACCGAGGTTTTCTGATATCTTCTTTTCTTAAAGAGAAGCCTGTCAGACAGGCTTTTGGAGGCCTTAGTGTGCCAGGGCAGGTGTTTACTCTGGATTAGTTCAGGCAACTCACATCAAAACCAGGTGCTGCAGCGAAAACAAGCACTACAGGTGACCACAGTTATTGGCAGAGGAATGCAAAAGTGCACTTGGCAGTAATGTTATTGATACAGTCTGTGAGAGTAGAATTGTCCAAAGGCTTGCAGACATCTACCTGGAGCTGCACATGCTTAGGGGACTTCTGCATCTATCCTAATGTAACCTATTGAACACACACTCTGTGGAGAAGGCAGGGGCAAAAGCATCTCGCAACCTTGTTTTATTACATCAACGCAACCTTCAAAAACAAACATATTTTTAAAAATGTAGTTCACAATTTGCTGAAATGGTAATGTGAATGAATCTTTTCCTGTTATTAGACCCTCTGCTTTTGTCCGTTTTGTGTGTTGCGTGTGTGGCCGCGTACACACCGGCACACCTATTGGATGCCTGCAACGTCTGTCGAACAGGTTGACGACAGCACCCAGGTCAGCGGGGAAACAGCTGGAGACGAGGCAATGTCCCGTCTATATGTAATGTCTCTCCGGTCTCCAAGCCCGTCTCCATAAAATCAACCTATTCCCCTTAACTGAGTCGCAGGCTGATGCCCCGGGGCCTACATGTCCTGCCCTTCATTGACCTTGGTATGTGAACCCCCACACCAGGTGCCCCCTGCGCTGACCCCAGTCCCAGAGGTGGAGCGACCCCTGGAGCAGCAGGACTGGTACCACGGAGCCATCCCCAGGCTGGAAGTCCAGGAGCTGCTGAGGAACAACGGGGACTTCCTGGTCAGACAGAGTCAGGGCAAACAGGAATACGTCCTCTCTGTCCACTGGGGGGGCTCCTGTAGACACTTTCTCATCCAGAGCGTAGATGTGAGTGTGTGTGTGTGTGTGTGTGTGCACATTTACACTATAATTATGTCTGGGTAGTTTGAATGTTTACCCAAGTGTTTGTGTGTTTTAGAATATGTATCATCTGGATGGAGAGGGATTTAAGACCATCCCGATGCTGATGCAGCACCTGGCCTCGTCACACCAACGTGTTACTAAGAGGTCAGATATTGTCCTTATGAGACCTGTGCTAAAGGTAAGCAATCACACACACAAACAGGACTACATTAATCCAAATCTGATGCTAGTTTGTCACACTTCAGCTTTGAAGTTGAAAGCACCTGTGGTTTTGCTTGGTTCAATTTAACTTATGCATTTATCGTGAGCCTGTTGGAAGTAAACCTTGACTTGAGAGGACCTTTGAGTACTTTCACCATTGTTGAGATTACTTGCCCTCTTGTAACATTATGGAAGACAAAAACACAGGTCTGTTGGCACTGTTGCAGTCACATCACCCTTCATATAAACAGGAGAATTTAAATGAGCCCCCATACCAACATTGATGAAAGTCCCATGAATGAACAGACACCTTATTTTACTACTCGTAGAGTACGTTTTTATCAATTGGGCCAAAATGTCTCTACTAAATTGGTACAGTAAGTCTTCTTATTCAGGACTGTCACTCAAAAGATTGAACATCTCCAAAGTCTGACTGGTTCCTTTTGCTCCAGGACAAGTGGGTTATGGAACATGATGATGTCATCCTGGGACAGAGCATTGGCCAGGTGAGCTCACCCTTTGTGTCAGTTTGGAGTTATGTCAGGCCCTGATTGGTTTGGTTGGAGTTTAACATGCCTAATGTGTCCAGGGGAACTTTGGGGAGGTGTACAGTGGTCGTCTGCGTTCTAATAACATCCCTGTAGCTGTGAAAGCCTGCAAAGAGAACCTGGCCACAGAAATCAAGAACAAATTCCTCATGGAGGCCAGGTCAGTCTATTTCTTTCTCCGGTACACTTTCTTTCTCTCCCTTTCTTATTCTAATGTATTCCTTGTTCTCTTTTTTGCTCCCCCTTTTCTTTCTCTATGGTGCAGGATCCTGAAGCAGTATGACCATCCTAACATAGTGAAGCTGATTGGTGTCTGTACTCAGAAACAACCCATATACATCATTATGGAGCTGGTGCAGGGTGAGACTGGTTAACTCTAACACAAGCTACTGTGCCTTCTAGAATTACAGTGGGTTAATGAAGTGTATGTTTCTGTGTCACCAGGGGGAGACTTCCTGTCTTTTCTGCGCTGTGAAGGTCACAACTTGAAGTCCAATATGTTGGTAAAAATGGCAGAGAATGTTGCATCTGGCATGGAGTATCTAGAAAACAAGAAGTGCATCCATCGGTAAGAGGGTTAGATAACTGGCACTTGTCTTGTCATATAAATGCAGGCCTCCTTGCAATATGTACATTGTGCCTTTAACTGACATGATGTTCTCTTGAAAGTGTTTGTTATAATAGTTAAACAGTATTTTTCTTTACATATTTGGACATATTAATATTTGAGCAAAGTCACAACCTTATTCTGAACAGAAGAGTCAAAGGTGTAGTGGTTTGGTTGCAAGGCCAGATACCAAGTTTGGTAAAATGGCACAATTGAATCAGTACTGTGAAGAACAGCGTGCCAAATTTCCTTGCAGTCATTGTAGTAGACTAATAGACAAAAAAAATTGGCACGATCTGTCAGTAGTGCTAAAGTGACTATTATACATATGTCCAATATGTATCAAAAGACATGACTGTAGATAATAAACTGATTTGAGTGTTTGTCAGTCATGTTAGTAAGGTGGCTGGATGTTTCAGGAGCCAATTGTGTAGTGGGTAGGTGGTACAGGAGCCAATAGTGTAGTGGGTAGGTG
>JACXGJ010010061.1:0-22796 GCA_016801105.1 Esox niger | reverse complement strand
ACACGGCTCGTACCATGTGCACGCCTGGCCACACGGCTCGTACCATGTGCACGCCTGGCTACACGGCTCGTACAATGTGCACGCCTAGCCATTTTAATTGGACCTTGACCTATTATAGCCCCTTATTAAAATAGCTAAGTCTATTAAAGTGTAAAAGCTTCACAAGAGCCAGTAGGATCTTACCGCCCGGTCTTAGTCTCTCTGGGTGGCCTGAGTCTTTCAACTGTCACCCACATTGGCCTTCTCTCAGGGTAGGATATAATCTGATTGGTTTCTCACTTTCATCTCTGTAACCATACACAATGATTAGATTAGGCCAGGCTCCATCTGAGAGGTGGAGCCTGGCCTAATCTTTTCCAATTGAAAGTGCAACAACACAACCACATCATTACTTTGATTAGAATGTCAAGGGGCAAATGAAATGCCATTTTGTTAGGGGAAAGAACTATGGAAGAATGGATAACTATCAGTAGGTGTAGCAATTTGTGAAGCTGTTTCTTTTACTCCCCGATCAAAAATTCAAGCTCTTCAGAATGTCTAAGCAGATATATTGTGATTTTCTCAGCAATTGTTTTCAGGGCATTGACCTCTTAATGAGGTCTCATCCGCTTATACATAACCAGGTTGACTGGTTCATGGGGAGTTCTCAGTGATCAAAACAGGAAACGTCATCAGTAGCCTACATATGTGAACATTAGATAACTTGCTTTGACACTCAACAAACGGCGGATAAAGTCACCTGAAATAATGGGCAAATATTGTCACAGTCTATGCGTGAGAAGTTAGTAGAGATGTATTAAAACTCATGGCTGTAATTCAAGCAAAAGGCAGTTTCATCAAGTCTTCTCAGGAGTGTTCACTTATCCAATTCCAAATTTTACTGTTTTAATGTTAATTCATTTTAAGATTCAATTTTATTTTTCAGTTGGATATTGTTGGTTGATAGATATGATTAACATATAGTAATAATTGATCATGTGTTTTCATTTCTGGCTGCAAGGCAACAAAAGTTTAACATTTTGAAATGGAGTTGGGTGACTTTCTAAACCCAATGTATGTGTTAATCTGTTCAAGGGTATGAATAGTCCAATAGAACTTTCTCAAATTGATGAATCACAGAGTAAGATTAGGGCAATGTTCCCATGGTCTGTATTTCCTCACATAGTGTGTACTTGGTCATTTCCCTTGACTGATTCAGGATAATGGCTCCTGCTCCGTGACAGAAATGTAAATGAACATATTTGTAAGGAAATTACTAACATGAGAAATATGGAAATGGCCCACTGGCAAATTTATGGAAAGTACAGAATGAGTGTACTGTTTAGGAGAATTAAATCATATAGGGAAGCACCAAGACCTGGTTTTTAAGCTGTTCTGGAAATCACAATGTAACACAAGCGCCCCCTTGTGACAGAAAATGGGATCTGGTACAACACACCCTTAAAATGTCCACCAAAGACAATGAAAGACAGGTGGTGGCGAGATCCGGTGGGATCATTCTAGCCAATGAGTGTGAAAATACACATGTGGACAACAATCACAAAAGCCTTACACTGTCCCATTAAACTGTCTCAAAGCCTTACACTGTCCCATAACACTGTCTCAAAGACTTACACTGTCCCATTACACTGTTTCAAAGACTTACACTGTCCCATTACACTGTCTCAAAGACTTACACTGTCCCATTACACTGTCTCAAAGACTTACACTGTCCCATTACACTGTCTCAAAGCCTTACACTGTCCCATTACACTGTCTCAAAAACGTACTGTCCCATTAAACTGTCTCAAAGACTTACCCTGCCTTATTACACTGTCTCAAAGACTTACACGGTCCCATTACACTGTCTCAAAGACTTACTCTGTCCCATTACACTGTTTCAAAGACTTACCCTGCCTTATTACACTGTCTCAAAGACTTATCCTGTACTATTACACAGTCTCAAAGACTTACCATGTCCCATTACACTGTCTCAAAGACTTACACTGTACCATTACACTGTCTCAAAGACTTACCCTGTACTATTACACAGTCTCAAAGACTTACACTGTACCATTACACAGTCTCAAAGACTTACACTGTACCATTACACTGTCTCAAAGACTTACACTGTACCATTACACTGTCTCAAAGACTTACACTGTACCATTACACTGTCTCAAAGACTTACACTGTACCATTACACTGTCTCAAAGACTTACACTGTACCATTACACTGTCTCAAAGACTTACCCTGTACCATTACACTGTCTCAAAGACTTACACTGTACCATTACACTGTCTCAAAGACTTACCCTGTACCATTACACTGTCTCAAAGACTTACACTGTACCATTACACTGTCTCAAAGACTTACACTGTACCATTACACTCTCTCAAAGGTCTGCTTTTCTTGTGTGAACATATGCACATATTTTGGGCAGAGAATCCTCTCCTTCGCCTCATCCTCTTTCAACACTACAATGAATGTGTTGTTTCCATGTTTTCCACTAAGTGGCGCTATAAAACAATTCACCAATCAGACTCAACTCTACTTATTGTAAGACAGATGTATTTGTAACTTTTCACCACATGGTATAAGTGTGGCAGATTTAAACAAAAGTATCGCATTTCATATACAGATTACCCAAATGTATTCTCTTGCTCTGAAACTGCCTGTGCAAGGTTAAGACTTACAAAATTGGCTTACTATATTATGATAGTATACAGTATATATCCTTTATCTATCATACGTTGTTATTCATACATACATATAGATTGTAAATCTTATTAACCTATTATTTAAAACATCTATATTATTATCTATAACACTTTAAAAATGTGATTTACTGATTGTAATCCCTCATATAATACATACAGGAACATGTACCACCAAAAAAGCAATTTCATCTACATGCTGTACAATGCCCAGGAATGTCTAAAGGAAAACAGTGATCGCAGACATTGAGCCTGAATCAACAGTTCAATCACCACATCTACAACCCTGTTTCCAAAAAGTTGTAACGCCTCTTAAAATGCGTATGTAAACACGATGCAATGAAGTGCAAATAATGTATCCCTATATTGAATAAAAAATAGCACAAAGACAATATATCAAATGTGGAATCTAAGAAATGTTATTGTTTTTGAAAAAAATATAAAATATGTATACATTTTAATAGATTTAATTCTAATAATTTTAATTAATACCCAATCATGTTAGACACGTTGCCAATCAACCTTACAGTTGTGTGATATTCCACCAGGTTTTGTTTTTTGGCACTACGCAACTTTTCCAGTCTTTTGTTGTCTCTGTCCCAATGTTTTTTTATGTGTTCCTGGCATCAAATTCAAAGTGGGCATATATATTTTTGAAAACATTAAAAGTCTCAGTTTTAACATTTGATATGTTGTTTTGTACTATATTCTATAGACAATAGGGTTCATATGATTTGCACATCATTGCATTCTGTTTGTATTTACATTTTACGCAGCGTCCCAACTTTTTCAGAAACGGGGATGTAAAATGAAAACTAACCCTGTTACACACGTGTTCTCATGTCTTTGTACACGTAACTGCATCAACATACACACAGTAAGCAAGATCAACTAGTACAGGCTCACAGAAAACAACCACATCAGAGCAATGCATTCTTTTCTTTAAAATAGTTGTTTGGGTTATGAAAAGGTGTTTGTCCTTGAGGTATCACAGTTATGTAATCTCAAGAAAGATAGATAGATAGATAGATAGATAGATAGATAGATAGATAGACAGATAGATAGATATAGCTAGCTAGCTAGCTAGCTAGCTATCTATATAGACAAGCAGACAGACAGACAAAGACAGACAGACAGATAGATAGATTGAAAAGATAGATAAAAGACTGAGATTGTATTTAGACTTAATACTATATGAAGACTGTATTTAGACTTTATATCTGCAGATCAACAAGATGCTAGTTGTACACTCCTATTTCATTGACATCAGTCTTCCATTTTTTATTCACATAAACTAGCAGGCTATAGCCATATTCTGTATTATATTGGATACATGGTTAGAACAGTAAACAAATAGTTATCCAGTGCAACCCTTTGATCAGGCCTGTTCTATGGAATTTAGTAACAGCATCTAGAATAATAATTATAGTAGGGATTATGCTTCTGAGTTTTTAATAATATCCACTGACAAGCAGATAACCAACTCTGGGGGCCGTTTGGCTGTCAATAAACCCAACAACCAGCTTTCATTCTGCGTTGAACCCAACCTAGCCAGTCAATGCTATTCACACGTTGTGCCAGTGTGTCTTTCTCCGCCTGCAGAAAGCTGATGACAATCAATTTCCCCCAGCTGTAGCGCACCTCCTAGGCTGTGATCAGAGCCCCGTCTAGTCAGTCCCCACGACAGCTCCTGTGCTGGGCTGTGGCTGCAGCCTGCCAAGCCGGTCGTAGCTACGGTCCCCGGGCTCTGCCTGCGACTGCAGCGGCCTGCTGAGCCAGGCTACATGTTACCCTGCTTGTCTGAGGACGAGGAGGACGTGGAGGGGGATGGGGACGGAGCCAGGCTACATGTTACCCTGCTTGTCTGAGGACGAGGAGGACGAGGAGGACGTGGAGGGGGATGGGGACGGAGCCAGGCTACATGTTACCCTGCTTGTCTGAGGACGAGGAGGACGAGGAGGACGAGGAGGGGGATGGGGACGGAGCCAGGCTACATGTTACCCTGCTTGTCTGAGGACGAGGAGGACGAGGAGGACGAGGAGGGGGATGGGGACGGAGCCAGGCTACATGTTACCCTGCTTGTCTGAGGACGAGGAGGACGTGGAGGGGGATGGGGACGGAGCCAGGCTACATGTTACCCTGCTTGTCTGAGGACGAGGAGGACGTAGAGGGGGATGGGGATGGAGCCTTGGGGAACACCCTGTCTGTGGGGGTGACAGACGCTGGACTGCCCAGCCCTGAGGAGCTGGAACTGCTGGACCTTTGGCCCCCGTGCCCTCCCTGTCCTCGTCCCTGTCCTTGGCCGTGTCCTGGGTGAACGGGAGCGGGGCGGAGGGGTCTGACAGGGGGCGGCCTCAGGGGGGCACTAGGCCTGCGTGCGCTCAGGGACGGTTTGAAGGTGCTCATGGTCTCGGAGGATGAGGAACTGCTGCTGCGACGCAGGGCGGCCTCAGGGTCCCGGATGGCCATGGTGTTGGCGTGGAGAGGGCTGCCCGATGGCTCTGGGGTGGACCCAGACACAGCGGACGAGGAATGCTGCTGCTTCAGGGGCTCCAGGGTGTCCAGGACCACGTCCGGGGGGTGCTTGGCCACATTCTGACGCTCCAGCTCACGCAGCTCATGCAGGGCAGTGTTCATGGTCTTCTCTATGTCCTGAAACATGCAAACACAGTGCGACTAAATACTCATATTAATCGGCAATTATCTTCCCTGTATTACACTCCTGGCTGGCCTCTGATGCTAAGCAGGATCGGTTCTGATCACTCCCTGGATACGAGAACAGATGCTGCTGCAAGCGGGGTTGGAGGTCCAGTACAGGGTGCTCTTGCTTGTAGTCTAAAGGTCAAAAACCAGTGCCCCAGGGCAATGAGGGGGACATTGCACTCCTTAGGGTCTCTTTATGGTGTCACTGAAGATTCCATATGATTTATAAAATGTCCTGGCTACATTTTTGGCCCTTATTTCATAATGACTACCTCAACATCTTCAGCCTGCAATGACAAAATTGTGAACACCCCATATCGGGTACTGTAGTCAATGATACAATGATTATACAACATTTATTACAACCCATTCAGACATTTGCTCTTGTGTTTCTATTATGAAACAACACGCTGCTGCAACATCCTCTCAGAATTAATGCCAAACAGTTCTTTCCTGAAAGCAGGCACAAATACAAACTGTTTCAGTGTTCTCTCTCTAATGAAGCACATAAAGGGACCAATATGTAAATGTAGAGCGAGCAGCAACTAACAGACTGTGAAGCGTAATGAGGAGATGAGAGGCAGGGGTCAATGAACAGCCCTGTCTTTTAGTTGTCCTTCCCAATGCTGCCTGACTTTGTACATCTGAGTGCTGGCTGTGATCCTGATTCTGGACACATACTGAATCTATTTGTCTGTCAATACTATCTGTCTGTCTCTGTCTGTATAGTCTGTCAATACTATCTGTATGATCTATCTATATTCTCTGTCTGTCGCACTGTCTGTCGTTTTATATACTGCCAGTCTGTGTCTGTCTGTCTGTCGATATGTCTGTCTCTGTTAACAATGTATGCCTGTCTGTCTCACTGTCTGTTTCTCTGTCAGTCTCTCCGTCAGTTTCTCTGTCTTTCTCCCTGTCTTTCTGTCAGTTCATCTGTGTTTCTGACTTTCGGACTATGTCTGTCTATTGTCAGTAGTTATATAATGAATAACAATAGCTGTTTGGTTTTGCCTGACATCACCCACTGAATAATTTACTTCCAGCTAGTTACAGTTGAATTTGATAACTGTCTTTATTGTAGTTATTAGACTCGCACTTCAGCATATTCCGACGAAAGCAGAAATAAGTAAGTATGTAAGAAAAGATGAACATCAACTTCACTTTCACTATTCATGTTTGTATCTCACCTTTAGGCTGGCTGTGTATTCTTTATTTCTTTACTAAATAAACACTCACCTCTGCCAGGGCCTCAGCTTCCATGGACTTGTGGTCTCCAAGGCTACCGTGGCGGGTGGAGCCGGGGGAGGCTCTTTGGGCAGGGCCATCAGGGAAGCACTTCCTCTCCGGGTGATTAATACTTCCTGCGCTGCCAAATGTACTGAGATGGCGTTTCTCTGGACTGTCCATACGGGCTCTGCTGACGGCCATCTTGTGGGGGCTGCATGGGCGGGGCATGACCTTAGGAGGTGTGTCCATACCTCGAGTTGGGCTGTGGGTGTCGGTGGTACTCCTGCGGCGAGGGATGGCAGCGCTGTCTGAACGAACCCTCACCCTGTCGGGTCACAACGCGGAGAGTAGGACAGCATCAAAAAGAAAGGACAGAGTACCGGCATTAAATATAAAATATAACGCATTTAATATAACGACACTAAATGAAAAATTTTATGTAGCTTCCTAAAGTAGGAAAATTATTTGTCCTGTGCAACAAAGGCGAAGTGTAACTCCCTTAGCCTTAGGGCTTGTTAACATTACGATGCATTTTCTGAGACACATCGAAGAATCGAGATGCTAGATTATTTTGTTGTGTACACTTGCAGATATTGATGTTTCAGTTTGACAAACTTTCTTGATGAAAAATATATTGAATAAATTTTTAGTCAAGAAGACAAATGGAAAGTGTTTTACTGTCTTTTTGAAGCAACATTAGATTTTCTCATACAAAAAAAACGTTTAATCTGCTATTTTTGCCAACGCCTGCACGATTTTAAAAACAGTCATGCTAAAACATATGTCATAATCTATGCTACCTCCCCAGAGCAGATGCATAGCGGTGTTCAGGGGTGTGTTGTGTGTGTTCACAGGGGGAGCTGCGGTCGTGGTTTCTGGATGAGGTCCGGTCTCGGTCATCCTGGTGGGGTCCACTTCTGGCCTCACTTTCAGCCTTTCCACTCAGACTGTCTGAGAATGCATCGTCCCTATGGTAACAGAGACAGGAGGCTTATTTAGGCAAAGAGCAACAAAACATTACACCAATCTGATTCGTGAGACATCAAGACATACTGGATAGTTATACATAACAGATTATTGAAAACTTATATTTCAACTGCAATGGACACATAGTTTATATTTTTTAACCATCGATAATGAAAGTCCAACTGAAATGTCCATTTGCTCCTGAGGAGTGTGCATTTCTAATATGATTGATGACTGATCTGGTCTTAACAAGCTATGTACTATTATAAACTTTACCCAGCACTGCCAGAAAAGGAGAGGTCCCCAAGAGCCTTGCTATGCTGCAAGTTTTTGTAGAGCTTTGCCGAACCACTGCGCATTAATGTGTTTTCGCTTGCTCTTTTGGGTTTAAGGCTGGGAATTTGAATAACTGCTGACATTAAATGTTTTTTGATTGAATTGAATACACACAAAATCCAAATTGAATCTAAATAATACTATCAGTGTAAATGCCACCAGAAGTTAGACCTCTTCCAGGCATCATTAACAAGCACAATACCAATCCCCGGTTCTCCTTGTGAGGTAAATCAAGGGCTATGGATCCAATAAGATTGGTGTTTCTGTGTCCCGAATGGCTACTCCCTTCATACAACCAGCAGCACTTTAGAATAGGCCAGCATCATGTGTCTTCTCCCTAACTAGAGTTTAATTATGTCGTCCCCACAGTGATGCATGTTTATTGGCTCACGGGCACGGTTCTAGAGGGATGAATGACCAGCTACAAAGTGACCTTAACGTTTCGTCCTTGTCAAGAGAAAACGCTGCCTGTGGTGACTGGGAAAGGGGCTCGTATACTAACGACTAATTGGGGATTTATTTGCCTTTAAATGCCAACGGACACTTTGACACCGTAATAGACCACTGCACCTGAGGCACAGTTAATCTGTTCACGGTGATTCACCCCACACGTAACCTGGAGAACCACGGTGAACTGGTGCAGCCTGTACTTACATGTCCTGCACCACAATGTACTGGTGTGGGATGAGTCCGTCCACTCCGTTGTGTCGTCCCTCCCACCAGTCATCCGAGGCTCTCAGGTAGAGCAGAAGTGACGCCCCCTTCTTGAAGGACAGCTCTCGGGGCGTGCGGCCCATGTAGTCAAACTTGGCAATGGCCTCAATCTGCTCCAGTTCGTCGTCACTGGTGTGAGGTTCGGTCCCATTGTCCACTTCATCAATGGCACCGGGCTCGCTATGTGGACTGTCACTAAATGGCGTGGGAGCGAGAGAGAGATACATATCTTATCTACAGTGATTTGTAGCACAATGCATACATGTTCATACCAGCCCTCCAGTGCCACGGTCTAACCTACACTGTTTAGATGTCGATACAGAATGACACAGTACATTTGCTTTGGACCAAATTAGACCAACAATAGGGCAAAGTAATTTGAACCACGGAACTGGGAACAGTACCCTAACTTTCCATTGGTTAATTTCCATCCAATATAAAGTCAGCTAACCAGTACTCCTCCCCTCCAGTCATGCACTTCTCATAGACGGGTCCGTCAAGCTCGTGGTGGCTGGGGAAGATGACCTCGTTGTGGACGATGATGGTCTTGATGATCTCATTAACGTGCGTCTGGCAGGTCACAGGATCGTGGTCATCTGGTATGGGCATCAGGGTGGGGCCGAAGCAGATGGCCAGGTTATAGGGATCCATCATGTTCTCATCACTGTACTGGGAAAGACTCAAGAGAAACAATGGGGAATTAACTCAATCAAATTTCCCAAATACAATGGACAGCGTTAATAGATTTGTTGGACACCATTTTTCCTAGTTGGGCTTCTTTGTAAACATGTTTGATATATAGACTTGCTGATAAGATAAAGGAATACTCTTAACGATTGGTATGGACTTACTGGTTGAGGAATGCGAACAGGTATCTCATAACAATGATAACTGGACGAGGAAGAGTCAAAATGATCTGCTGAAGGTGGTGAGCTCTCTC
Organism: Esox niger; assembly: GCA_016801105.1. Lineage (NCBI taxonomy): Eukaryota > Metazoa > Chordata > Actinopteri > Esociformes > Esocidae > Esox > Esox niger. The sequence goes on along the minus strand of JACXGJ010010061.1, from coordinate 13,213 downwards.
GGCACCAGAGTCAACTTCTGTGGTTACAAAAATGTTGGTTTTATATTAGGAAACATACAGTATCTGAGTCAGAGTATAGTAGCGTTACTTACCGATAGTTTTTGTAGTGTACTCTAGCAGTATTTACTGATGGTTTTTAAGAGGTCATAATATTGTAGCAGTACTTTCAGATGGTTAATATGAGGTCATAATATATAGCAGTACTTACTAATGGATGATATAAGGTCATAATATTGTAGTAGTTCTTACTGATGGTTGTTATGAGGTCATAATATTGTTGCAGTACTTACTGATGATTGTTATGAGGTCATAATAATGCAGCAGTACTTACTGATGGTTGTCATGAGGTCATAATATTGTAGCAGTACTTACTGAGGGTTGTTATGAGGTCATAATATTGTAGCAGTACTTCCTGATAGTTGTTATGAGGTCGTAATAGTGTAGCAGTACTTACTGTTGGTTGTTATGAGGTCATAATATTGTAGCAGTACTTCCTGATAGTTGTTATGAGGTCATAATAGTGTAGCAGTACTTCCTGATAGTTGTTATGAGGTCATAATAATGTAGCAGTACTTACTTTTGGTTTTTATGAGGTCATAATATTGTAGCAGAACTTACTGATGGTTGTTAAGAGGTCAGTATGGTTGCACTAGTTACTGATGGATGTTATGAAGTCAGTACTGTAACACTATTTACTCATTATCATTATGAGATCATAGTACAGCAGCAGTACTTACTGATGGTAGACATGAGGTCAAGGAATAGTTCCTTAGGGAACAGTGGGTTTTCCAGCCCCCTGAAGTACAGTTTTAGGACCCCCGCTACTGCCATGATGTCATGATCACTCTGATCATCTACCAATGGGTCCTCACCTTGGGGCATCACATGGCGAGGGAGAGTCAAACAAGATGTCATTAATTCAGTTATGGAAATGTTAATGGATATTCATCTGAGAATGTTGAATCTATACAATCATATTGTTTCTGGGAGGAAATTACAATGTGTAAAATGTAAAATTATCTCTGCTTTCTAAAACTGTTTTAATCAAGCACAAACATATTAGCTAATCAAGAAAATAATCAATATACTCCTGTTAAGAATGTGCTAGCAAAAACTACTTAACATTTAAAAAAGACTAATCATTATGTCTACTTAACATTTACAATAACAAACATACATTTTTACAATATATATATATATATATATATATATATATATATATGTAGTCTGGTATGTATCCACAGACTTTATTGACAATCAGGTAACATATGGGCAGACCAACCTCTCTCAAAGGAATTTTTGATATCATTTACTTCAACCTGGGAACCAGGAATCCTGAATATGCCCTGCTGCTGAAGGCCTGTAGGGAGAAGAGAACCCAGTGTTAAGATGGAACATCTGCCAACACACAGGCCAACACGCACGGACAGAAAGACACCGAGAGGGAAAAGGCACACAGACAAGCTCCGTCATTCACAAAAGGTTTCGATGTTTGTTACAGTCCGTGCCCTACTTGTCTTGTACAACCACATCCTAGTTTCCATAGTCAAAAAGGATGTTATTGCAGTAGTATTCAACCCTATCAACTACATACAAGAGCTATTTTACTAATGAATCTGTTCCTCTTACCGTATAGATTAATGTAGCGGACACAGCTCTCAACCACTACTGGAATGGCCTGTCCAGAGTCCTAACAAGCACATTGGGGGGAGACAGATGAAAAAACGTTCCACTTTGTGTGAACACAGCATATGAATAAATACATAAACTCTACACACGGAAATAAACACAAAATACATCAACTTGAAAAAATGTGTAGTAATTATTCATGTGTAAAAGGAGTCTATTACACACTGATTGCATTACAAATTACAAGAAATACATCATTACATTGTCATTTTATCTACATTATTGAAGTATTTACTGAATATTCACTGGTATTCCTGTGTGAAAGGACAGAAGGACCAGGCAAATAAAGATGTCTGGTTACTTTACACACTCAACCCAAACCAATCAGCTCTAGCCTGGCTCTTATATCTTGTGAACTCATATGGTCACTGGCATCAGCAGACAGCACAAGCAGATCAGAAACCAGGCAACTCTACGGGCGTTATGACAGAATACCTGGCTGCGGGCGCGGGCATTCCGTCTTCCCCTGGGGCGAGCAGAAATAGGCAGCAGCAGGGTGCACAGAGCAGAAAGAGAGGCAAGAAGAAGCACAACATGGTTAGAGGAGCACAGGGATGCCTCCAGAGAAAGGTCAGAGGGCAAGCCTAGTGGAAGAGCCCATGTGTGGGGCTAAAGAGCCAAGTAGGGGAACCCAACAGGGGAGACCAAAGCCTGGGAAAGCTGAATAGGTTGGGGTTCTAGGGATAGGTAATGCGACAGGATGCTGGGCACTCTGTGTGCTGGGTCAGCAGGCCAGTTGCCAAAACGTGTCTAATGACCAGAAGATAAGTGCTCATGGGCAAGATTGTTAGCAAACGCCACACTTCCCCAGTCCGGATACGTTCCATACCTAAACCACGCTTTGTGAAATTCGCTACTCTTCTCCAGAACCCAATAGGCAAACACAAACTTTCCCAGCCAATGGATTGCCCAGCCGGAGAAGCCCAACACAAGACAACGAAGAAAAGGAAATCCACTGAGATAAGCTGAAGTCGGAGTGAGATGAGAGAGCAGTCAATGACAGGACAGAGAGCTAGGCTTCCTACAGCCGCTGGTAGAGATAGCCTTCACAGACATCCACACACGCACACACCCCACGGAGGGGCCAGTGAGGGGCCAGATAGGGGGGCAGTCAGTACCTTGATGAAGGCCTCCATATTGCCGTTAAAGAGTTTATGATTAAAAATGGAGCGAGGTCTAGCCTTCCGCATTCTCCCAGGTTTAGGGGGAAGTGTGGGGGGCCTGACGGCGAAGGTGGAGGTTTGGAGTGGGGGGGTAAGAGGGGTGGGGGGGGGCAGATACACATGTGATGAAACAAAATATGAAACTGAATTTTCTAGCTAATATTTTTTTCAGCCATTTAGGAACCACTATATGCTATACGTGGCTCTTGATAGCATGTCTTATTCTTTCCACTCCTCTCAATACAATCGCTAACATTATTTTAGTCACTGAACAGAGGATGTGTCCTAGAACTACTATCACAGTTGTTTCCGTTAAACCTTTAATAAATCTGGGCCACGGTAAAAAAATCTTTTTGAAAAATCTTTGAAAATATAGTGCCATTTTAACTCTGTAGTATGCTGTAGTGTTTTGTAATATACTGTAAAAACAAGACTAAACTCTGTAGTATCCATAAATAGTAAAGTGTTTGATATAGGATTTTGTAGATGATTGTATAATGTTTACCCGTAGACCACTTATTTTGTTTCCTACAGGTCATAGAAAAGTGCAAAAGCGCAACACAAACTAATCAGATTATAGTTCTACATGGAACATTTTCAGAAAGTTTCCTCAGGAAGAAATTCCTTTTCCTATATGTCAAACACTACAAGTCAAGAACAACTAAGGAAATGAATAAATGAATAACATATCGATTATAGTGTTTTCGCACAAATATACCACAACAAAAAGTAAATAGTAGTAAATACACATTCATGAATATAGTGCGAATACCGTATATTTACAAAATCATATACTATAGTATATTTAATGAAAGACAAAAGCACATGACTAATAACAAAGAAAATAAAATACAAACACTGTAAAAGGACTGTGAACCTAAAGTAGGCCCTAACATAATGTCACAACACTTCCCTGCTTGCTGACTTCAGCCGTGACTGTGGGAAATGTACAGTATTGTTCTATCCTGAGGTCCTAATCAAGGCTAGGTCATACAGACAGCTCATCTCCCCCTAACTGCTTTATTACATAAATGTGTTAATTAAACTGCAGTCAAATCACACTGTTTGGAATTCTGCCCTAGATTCATCAGCAAATTGCTATTCATTTTAACCCAACATCATCCCTGCCATTTACAGGATTCAACACACTCCTTTTCTTCCGTTCCTTTCACCTCCTTTTCTTACCTTGTTGTTCCATATTCAGCCCTTTCCCCTAAATGAAAGAAGAGAGAGAGAAAGAGAGTGAGAAAGGGAAGGGGAGAAAGGTTGAAAATGTGTGCGTAAATGTGTGTGACTGTGTTCGTGTGTAAGTCTGTGTGTGTGTGTGTGTGTGTGTGTGCTTGTGCACATGGTAGCGTGCATGTGTCTGTGAGTGAGAGAGAGAAAATACAATGCTTTAATGACCCGGTTGAGTGCGTTCGGAGCCAGAATGTCTACAGAGCAACCAGATGGGTCAAACTGAACCGGGGGAAGTGGGGTGAAGGGTGAGGGGCGTTAGGAGAAAACGGCACCTATTCAGACGGGCTTAACCATGACCGCCTCCTCGACTAACACAGAGCTAGCCAGGCTGCGGTCATTCAGTGGTCGCCCTAGAAACCATAAAGAGAGCCGGAGGGGCGGACCCTGCCAAGTCAGCGCGGAATGTCAATGAAAGCTTCCGTATCCAGGGACAACACGCGAGGAGGAGGGAAGTGGGAGTGTGAGGAATAGTTAGTTTAATAAATAAGATAAGAATTATGAAGTAATCAGATAGAAAATAACTAAGAAACATCTTTCTGAAAAATACAACTGAACGGTTGGCTGTGATTGCAAAAGGAAGAATCAACACATGATTTATTGTTGAGGCTAAACAAAAAATGTCATGCATGTGGCATTCCTGCAACTAAAAGCAGTGTTGGATAGTAGTAATGTACAGTTGTAACAAGAAAACAATACGACATGCTATCCTGTAGCATTGTAACACTTTAAGCAGTGCCTCAATTGGTTGATTTCAGGAATCATGGAAATATCTGAGCCAGCTGTTTGTGTTTTGGCCTATGATAGTACATCAGTAATAGCTATCTGAAAAGATATGCAATGTGTGTTGTTACTGTTGTTTGGAATGGCATTAAACCAACTATTTAACCACACAAATTCACAACAATGTTGAATCCATAGAACCTCTACACGCTGCTGATACATCTAAAGGTAAGTTATGGAACCTTTCAATGGAGAAATTCTACTGGCATAAAGTAACTATCATGTAACGAGTGGTTCTCACCTTCTCCCAGCGTCTGCTTTAGTAGGTCATGCTTTGCCTGTAGTTTCACTATGAGGTTGCTGCCATTCAGGTACTCTTTAAATTTCTATACAGGGCAGAATAACATAACATAATGTGAGAGTAGCGAACACTTCTATCCAAAGCAGTCCACACAGTAGCTCAGGGAGCTATAATACTCTTTCTGTGTAATATCTGTGGGGAATGAACAGACTAGACCACAGTTGATTGTAGGCTGCAGTCAATACTGATTTAAGTCATTACAGCAGAAGATTAACTCCATGCATTAATTAACATGGCAACCAGATGGTTGCCTGTCGAAGCAACACAGCATTGTGAAGAACACTTTGCCAAACCGCTAAACCTGGGTAGTGAAATTACTGAAATATCAGTAAAGAAATATTCTTCTTATTGATGTTATTATATTAATATGCCACTTTTAAAGTAATTGAAGAAAGGGCATTTAATGAATTATGTGTGTGTGATAACGGGGGGAAATAAACTCAAACACAACAATGACAGTGACGAAGCCTAGGACATGCTGAGTAAACATACTGTCAAATGAATCTCACTGGATCATTTTATGTCTTATATTCTGCTTATGTGTTGACTAGAGTCCCTTTCTGTTCATTCCACTTGTCCTGTTCCAAGCAGAAAAAGATACCAGTAAGATGTCGTTCTTAGGGGCAGCACCTTCCCAGAAAGGGAGGAAATAAGCAGACCAGACTGGTCTAGATGGAACAATAATCCTCTCAAGTCTTCAGTGGGCATCTCTGGTAGATATCAAGAGGGCATTTGCAATAATATGGGAGCCAGAGGTACATTCAAATTGATGCATCGTAAATGATATTCGTTCTCGTAGCAAATCATAGCAGAGCCTTAAGTCACGTGACTTAATCGAGCTACTCACAGTGAAGTAGAAGCCCTCTGTCTCCTGCTGGTTGGCTCGTCTCTTAGCAACATTGATCTTGCTCATGTAGGAGTCGGAAGAGGCAGATCTGACTGACTCGGTGGACTGGCTGTGCTGGAACGCCTCGGACACGTCGAAGTCCTCCACCGTCAGCATGTCTTGCAGCGTCTGCATGGTGGCATCTAGAGTCTTCCTCACCTAAGAATGTCAGGGGAGAAGGGGAGAGTCCATGAGCCGGAGGAGGCAATTCGCATCATGACCAATTAAATCACGTTAGCAGAACAAACTGCTTTTATTTGATACGCTGCTGATTTTGCAGGTTTTTCTACTTGCAAAGCATGTACAGGTCTGTCATTTTTACCATAGGTACACTTCAAGAGACGGAATCTAAAACAAAAATCCAGAAAATCACATCGTATGATTTTTAAATAATTAATTTGCATTTTATTGCGTGACATAAATATTTGATACATCAGAAAAGCAGAACGTTTATAATGTTTGCAATTATAGAGATCATACGTTTCCTGTAGTTCTTGACCAGGTTTGCACACACTGCATCAGGGATTTTGGCCCACTCCTCCATACAGATCTTCTCTAGATCTATCAGGTTTCGGGGCTGTCGCTGGGCAATACAGACTTTCAGCTCCCTCCAAAGATTTTCTATAGGGTTCAGGTCTTGAGACTGGCTAGGCCACTTCAGAACCTTGAGATGCTTCTTATAGAGACACTCCATAGTTACCCTGGCGGTGTGTTTTGGGTCGTTGTCATGCTGGAAGACCCAGCCATGACCCATCTTCAATGCTCTTACTGAGGGAAGGAGGTTGTTGGCCAAGATCTCGCGATACATGGCCCACCCATTCTCCCCACAATATGGTGCAGTCATCATGTCCCCTTTGCAGAAAAGCATCCCCAAAGAATGATGTTTCCACCTCGATTCTTCACGGTTGGGATGGTGTTCTTGGGGTTGTACTCATCCTTCTTCTTCCTCCAAACACGGCGAGTGGAGTAGACCAAAAAGCTCTATTTTTGTCTCATCAGACCACATGACCTCCTCCCATTCAACTCCTCTGCATCATCCAGATGGTCATTGGCAAAATTCAAAGGGGCCTGTACATGCGCTGGCTTGAAGAGGGGGACCTTGCGTGCGCTGCTGGATTTAAATCCATGACGGCGTAGTGTGTTACTAATGGTTTTCTTTGAGACAGAGGTCCCAGCTCTCTTCAGGTCATTGACCAGGTCCTGCCGTGTAGTTCTGGGCTGATTCCTCACCCCCCTCATGATCATTGATACCCCACGAGGTGAGATCTTGCATGGAGCCCCAGACCGAGGGAGATTGACCATCATCTTGAACTTCTTCCATTTTCTAATAATTGCGCCAACAGTTGTTGCCTTCTCACCAAGCTGCTTGCCTATTGTCCTGTAGCCCATCCCAGCCTTGTGCAGGTCTACAATTTAATCCCTAATGTCCGTACACAGCTCTCTGGTATTGGTCATTGTGGAGAGGTTGGAGTCTGTTTGATTGAGTGTGTGGACAGGTGTCTTTTATACAGGTAATGAGTTCAAACAGTTGCAGTTATGCAGGTAATGAGTGGAGAACTGGAGGGCTTCTTTAAGAAAAACTAACAGGTCTGTGAGTCCCGGAATTCTTACTGGTTGGTATGTAATCAAATACTTATGTAATGTAATAAAATGCAAATTAATTATTTAAAAATCATACAATGTGATTTTCTGGATTTTTGTTTTAGATGCGGTCTCTCACTGTTGAAGAGTACCTATGATAACAATTACAGACCTCTATATGCTTTGTAAGTAGGAAAACCTGAAAATTTACGCCAAAAGCTGTCAAAAATTCAAAAAATCTTGTTCTGAAACGCTGCAGCATTAAATCTTCAAACATTTTCTTTTACATGTGATGCCATGGAACAAACGCTCACGACACATGACCTTAAGATACAGCCGAGGCAGAAAAAGGCAGACAGGCAGGAAGTATGAGCTCCAGTTGCTAGGGCCAGTCTGCCTGGCTGGGTGATGGAAGACAAAGTCAACCCTCAGGCCACACCTCTGTCAGTGCAGAAGATGCATTGCGCTTGGCTGACAATTCTCAAGGCTGCATTTTCCTGTGATAGAAAAGATTTCTGTGTGGGTGTTGGTGTGTGTGACTGCACACGCCTGTGTTGTGTTTGTGTGTGTGCATGCATATAGGTGTGTGTGTGGGTGTTGGTGTGTGTGTGTGAATGTAAAATTGAGTGTTAATGTGGGTGAGTGACTGTGTGGGTGTTTTTAATAGAGTGAGAAAGCCTTCTGGCTGTATTCAACTGGTCGACGGTACAGTAATGAATGCTGTAATCAGTACTGGGGTTGTCCGATGGCCCTGAGTGGATATGAGCTTGTCATCTTTATAGCATTAGCGACATAGCCTGCCAAGCCACTTGTGACCAGTCTGTTTATGTATGCTTGTTGTGCTTGTTTGAGTATTAGCAACGTTTATGTGAACATGAGTCACACATCGGCCTATAGCCCTCTGTCAAGATGGATTTCTCAAGAGACAACGGGCGACAGTGACAGTATAAACAGTTTCAACAAACTGTACGGTTTCAAATCCTGTATGTTCAACCTTCATAGCTACAGGTGTGTGGAATGTAAATGTATGCAGGATGTTTCTCTTAGATATTTGCAATATTTTTATCTGGGTTGTTCTTTAATAAAAAAAATTCTAAGGGCATGTAATTTTGGAAAAAAGTAACTTCAGTACAACTATAAAAGGCTTTTTTTTATGCATTTGGGTGAATCTAAATCTAAAAGAAATCCAATATGGTAGCATAATTACATTTTCTTTACACAGGTAACAGTATGTAACATTTTGCGTTTAGCTTACCTCCTCATTCTCAATCTTGAGAGTGGCCAGTCGGGACTGGAGCTGGTGATGACGCATCAGGAGCTCTGTCTGCACCGGTTGCTGGGCACTCAACTGGCACACCTAGCAGAGAGAGAGAAAAAGAGAGAAGCAGAGAGAAAGAGAGGATAGGTAAAGAGAAAGAATGAGCGAGACAGAGGGCGCGGTAGACATATAGAAAGAAAGGGGTGGAGAGAGAAGAGAGGGCTTACATTAGTGATTTACAGTTTTCATTTATTTGACAATTAAAAGCAAAGGGGTACCTCAGATGAAGAAAGAAATACATATTATCGATGCTATTGCAAGCCACATAGATAAAACACATACACCCCTCAAAACTCAATCCCTTTGTCAATCACAAACCCTCCTCTTCCTCCCTCACCTCATCACCCATGTGTGGCTGGTAGTCGAAACGTGCTGGCGGGCAGAAAATCTGGCTGTACATGTCCATGACTCTGTGTTTGTCCCCCCTAACATCCATGGCATCTACAGCCCCTTCTAGCTGGTCAAGCCCCTCATGGCGAGACGTCTCCAGGCTATACTCTGCAGACAGATAGGTCCTCAGGGTCCGCGCAAGGCTGGCATGGTAGCCCAGGTCACAGCACTAGGCGGAGGTATGGACAACAACAGACAGGTATAGCACACAGAATGTCACAGACAGTTATAGTGACAGGTATAGCACACAGAAAGTCACAGAAAGGGAAAGGACACAGATAATTAACTGCTCACCATGCTAATATAGCAACCACAGAATCACAGAACTAGAACAACTACATTGAATGTTAATTCTAGGTGAATACTGCATCACATAATGCTATTAAGCTTCATTTCAGCTATTTGCAATCAACTCTATGTATGGCTGCCAAAGGTAAGGTGTTAATAATGGGTTGTTTATCAAGAAAAACATTACTCTGCGTCTATCTTTTTTTCAAGACGCAAATCACATTGACATTTCCTTACCAAATAGTAATGTTTTCAAGCACGTGATTCTGCCTAGACATCATTCTTGTTGCCTATATTACATGTAAATCATAAAAAATGTATAGTCAATATTACCTGAGCTGTTGAAAAGCTAAAAGAAGAATGATAACCACAAGTGTGTACCCAAGCTATATTTTATTCTTCCCATTGTGAATTTGATGTCAGTAACACATTTCAAAAAAGTTGGGACAGGGGACACAAAGGACTGTAAAAGCTGTGTAATACTAAAAACTTATACCTGGTTTCAACCAACTAAGTAGGTCAAACATTATTGTGAATTTGAAGATCATTCCAGAGAGAGTGGGTTTGACAGAAGTGAGGATGGGGAGGGGTTCACCACTGTGTGAAAGACTGTGCAGGCAAATAGTGCAACAATTTAAGAACAATGTTGCAAAGAGTTTAGGGATCTCATCATCTATGGTACATAAAATCATTAGAAGATTCAAAGAATCCGGAACAATCTCTGTCAAGGCCGCAAAACCAATATTGGACAGCTGTGATATTTGGGCCCTCAGACGGCACTGCATTAAAAACAGAGATGAAGTGGAAATCACGGCATGGGCTCAAGAACACTTCCGAAAACCACTGTCTGTGAACACAGTGCGTCACTGCATCCACAAATGCAAGTTAAAACTCTATGATGCAAAGAAGAAAGAGTACATAAACCAGATCCAGAACCGCCGCCGCCTTCTCTGTGCCCAAGCTCATTTAGGATGGACTGAGGCAAAGTGGAAAACTGCCCTGTTTGAAATTCTTTTTGGGAATCATGGCTTCCAGGTCCTCTGGGCTAAGGAGGAGAGAGACCATCCAGCTTGTTATCAGCCCACAATTCAAAGCCAGCATCCATGATGGTATGGGGGTGCATTAGTGTCACCAATGACTTGGGTGACTTGTACTTCTGGGAAGATACCATTAATGCTGAACAATATATAAGGGTTGCTGTATTCTAGACAATGTCTTTTTCAGGGAAAGCCTTGCTTGTTTCAGCAAGACAATGCCAAAGCACTTTTTGCACGTATTACAACAGCATAGCTCCATGGTAAAATAGCCTAAACTGGTTTGCCTGCAGTCCAGACCTGTCACCTACTGAAAACATTTGCAACATTATGAAATGAAAAATATGACAAAGGAGACCCCAAACAGTTGAGCAGCTGTAATCCTATATCAAGCCAGAATTTGAATCTTTTTCACTTTTAAAACTACAGAAATTGGTCTCTCAGTTCCCAAACACTTACAGAGTGTTGTTAAAAGAATCGGTGAAGCAACACAGTGGTAAATATGCCTCTGTCCCTACTTTTTTTAAACGTGCTGCTGGCATCAAATTCAAAATGGGCATGTATTTTTCCAAAACCAATAATATTTCTCAGTTTCAACATGTCTTAGTACTATTTCAATACAATTTAGGGATTAATGATTTGCACATCATTGCATAATGTTTTATATGCATTTCATGCAGCGTCACAACTTCTGTGGAAACAGGGTTGTATTTACTGACAGATATAAAGCAAAAGTATTCAAATAATTAATCATGATCAAATCCAAAATAGAAATACACTTACAATCCATGAAATGGTAGCGCAGTTTCAAAGAATAGAAGGCATGCAGTCTGACAAGATGCTGCTATTCTTCAATTGATCAAAAACTACTGTTATCCATAAAATAAAATGTGTTGCAAGGAGCTAATGTGTTTCAAGATGCTACTGGGCTTTGGTGTATACATTGTTCCTGTGTTTTTAGTCTTTTCACATATTTAGCAGGAAGCAGGACCTGTGCCACTCACATCTATCATGTCGGACACATCATGGATGTAGTATTTGGCCACCAATGCATTGGTGGCAGCCAGATTCAACAAATAGTCATTCCGCGCTTTAGTGCACTTCAGCTTGTTCTCAGAGTACTTGGCTTGTCTCTGCAGAGGGACAGAGAGACACAAACCAAGACAGAGAGCAAGAGACAGAGAGACAGAGACAGACAGAAAGAGAGAGCGAGAGAGACAGAGGGACAGAGAAAAAGAAAAGCCCAGTGGGGGAGACAGAAGGGGGAGCCGAGGGAGAAAGATGCATCAGTCAGAGTGATTTGGGACCAAGACTCCACAGACAAACTAAATTAGATGTAATACAGTTTGTTCCATCTATAGAGGAACTAATTTTATCAAATACTTCGCATGTGCTACATGAAACAATAGAGGACTAGCCTTACCATGGCAACAAAACCACTTAAGGGTTTTGGTCATTAGCGTATACATTAACTGATGAGATTTCAGCAGCAAATGCATCGAAGTCACCTGACCTTTTCAGTTATTAGGGCACACACACAATCACCCACACATCCAAACACTCACACATACAAACAAAGGCACACGCACACACACACACACACACACACACACACACACACACACACACACACGCACAACACAGACAGCTCACAAAGATACAAAGCCCAAGCCACACCTTCTCTTTCATCTTCTCCATTTTCTTGATGCAGCTGCGTCGCTGTGGGCGGTCGTCAGGGCGAAGGAGGCTGGTACTGACATCATTGACCTTGCCGATCTGCTTCTCTTCCTGTTTCTCAGCCTCCTTCAGCTTGCTCTCGGCTGTGATGCTCTCTGTGTGGTACATGTGATACGTCTTCATCACCTGCAAAGGGACGGGAGGACACCACTTAGAGCTGGGCACTTTAATACTTCAGTGGCCCCCAGAGACTCGGAGGAGCTACAATACGATGAGAAGTGTGCAACACAGACATAATGTTGACGTGACGGGGCAGACATGCAAATCAAAAGGAGCATACCTACGTATGCCGCACTGAATAAGAACACAGAACGACAGCTATAGTCAGATTTGTTGAGGTGTGACTGACTGATGACATTTTGTTCCTTCTGTTGCTTTCCTCTCCCCGCATACACTCACACTCTTACAGGTCTCCTAGCAACTCCAGTTCAAGCAGCTGGTGTAAAGAAAAAGCTAGTGAAACCAATCAGCAGAAAGTCTAGCTGAGTTACATAGAACCTTTCCTCTGGATACCCTGCAGACAGCCATATCCCCTGATACCTTACAGAAAACCTTTCTTCTTGGTACCTTACAGAAAACCTATCCTCTAGCTACTATGCAGAGAGCCATATCTCCAGAAACCTTCCAGAGAACCTTTCCTCTAGCTACTATGCAGAGAGCCATATCTCCAGATACCTTACAGAGAACCTTTCCTCTAGCTACTATGCCGAGAGCCATATCTCCAGATACCTTACAGAGAACCTTTCCTCTAGCTACTATGCAGAGAGCCATATCTCCAGATACCTTACAGAGAACCTTTCCTCTAGC
>JACXGJ010010060.1:0-22655 GCA_016801105.1 Esox niger | reverse complement strand
TATGACCGGGGGGAGGAGCGATGTCACGAAGAGTATGACCGGGGGGAGGAGCGATGTCAAAGAGTATGACCGGGGGAGGAGCGATGTCACGAAGAGTATGACCGGGGGAGGAGCGATGTCACGAAGAGTATGACCGGGGGAGGAGCGATGTCACGAAGAGTATGACCGGGGGGAGTGATGTCACGAAGAGTATGACCGGGGGAGGAGCGATGTCAAAGAGTATGATGTCACCTGGTGGTCCAGAGGCTGCGTGGGGGAGAGGTGCTGGCAGACTGTGGCCTGCTGGGGGCGCTGTGCTGCTGCAGCCATTGTTCCCCAACACTGACTGACCTCACCCGGAATGGGGCGCACTGGAGGACGGAGCACAAACAAAGTTAGAATGTTTATTTAGTAACTAAAAAGTGAACCGCGGGGTTACCCGGCATTCTCAGTGAACCGCGGGGTTACCCGGCATTCTCAGTGAACCGCGGGGTTACCCGGCATTCTCAGTGAACCGCGGGGTTACCCGGCATTCTCAGTGAACCGCGGGGTTACCCGGCATTCTCAGTGAGTTCTACATTCAAATCTATTGACCTCTACGAGACAAATGTGCTCTAGATTCTTAGTGTTTATAAATTAATTATATTGAGGGGAATTTCCCTTGGGATTCTCCTTGTGGATTCTGTAGTCAGGACTGTATTTGCGGTCATTTCACTAATTGGCACATTTTTGTCAGCGCTTCTGCCAAAGTAATGGCCTGTTAAGACCACCTTTTGGTGCCAATTCCACCCCCCAGACCCGATTCAACTAGTCAGTAACTTACTAAACGATAATGTAAAAACCTACATGTCTTGGGTGTGGAGCAGAAGAGGGTGTGGTCCAGCAGCAAGATGCAGACATGGGTGGAGCCACCACCTGCACTGGAGGTGGAGCCTGTAGAGGATCAATGGGCCTGTTCAGTTGGGGCCATTGAAGGCAAAGAAATGTACAATAAAATGCCCACCCAAATGCTTTACATGAAAATAATAAAACCTGCCCTAGAGGATGTGGATATACAGAGAAAAATAATATGCAATATCAACATATGCAAAAACACAGTATTTGATTTGCGCTCTGTGGTTGTTTTACTGTGGTAATGTTTTCAAGAAACACCTTGTTATTCCACACAGAATGCAGAGCAGAGAGATCAACATGACCTGGGGAAGCTGCATCTACCTGGTAGGAGTGCTCAGAGCGAACCTGCCAGATGAAGCCTGGCGAGGAGGGGGCCGACTTGCTGAGCTGGGGGCTCGCTTCTTTGACCAAGTCTCTGTCAGCCCCTGGGGCTCCAGTTTCAACCCCAGAGGAAGAAGGCCGGATGGGGGAGACACAAGCCATCCAAGGGACACTGGTGCTGGAGGTGGGGACCCCTGGTGGCGGAGTGAGGGTCTGCGGCTCCTTCTGGTGGATCTCTGTGTAGTAGAAATCCTCCTCATGCTCACCGCTTTGACTGACAGACCAAGAATCACAGATTAATTTGGTATTCCTGAAGCAGCGTTTCATAAAGCATTGTGGCGTTGAGGCCTTGGGCTCCTGACAGCAGACGTACCCGAGGTGCTGCGTGCGAATATGGCGTTTAATTCCCACTACAGACGTCAACATCTTCCCACAGTTAGGCCACAGGCACCTGTAGGACACCCGGATGGAGTTCTGGGGAGGGAAGGCCATTTCACAGGTAAACCCGGGGATTGAAAGGACGGAACCAAGTCAATCATAAGTAATGGATGTGCTTCCCAGTCCATTCTGACACACCGGTTAATTGTATTGGCCTACACACCCTGCGTTTCCGTGGTGCATGCTCGTCAAACAGAACCTGCTCCAGCTCCATGTCCAATCCCTCGTCGGAGGGCGTGGCCAGGCTGTGACTCTCTGTCTCTGTGATTGGTGGAGAGGGAGTTGGGCTTCCGTAGCCCCGGTCACAGCTCCAGTAGCCACTGCTGCCACTGTCTGAGAGTTCACCACCTCCAGACTCCACCACAGCACAGCCTGTACAGACAACCACCTGGTTACAGACACAATGTGGGGGAGAACTAGAACCTCCAGACTCCACCACAGCACAGCCTGTACAGACAACCACCTGGTTACAGACACAATGTGGGGGAGAACTAGAACCTCCAGACTCCACCACAGCACAGCCTGTAGACAGACAACCACCTGGTTACAGACACAATGTGGGGGAGAACTAGAACCTTCCAAAGAATCAGTGAATCAATGACCTGCGACTGTGTCCGTCTTGGATGAACTGTGAACCTGTGGGCTGCAGGACAGGCTGGTGAGCACCAGGGCTGCCATCATCTCATCCATATCCAGAGACTCTGGACTCCTGGAGCTGGAAAAGGGAGGAAGAGGAACAGGATTAGCTACATTTAGACTGAGATAGAAAGAGAAGTGGAACAAGAAAAAGAGAAGAGAGCAGCAGAGGGACAGCATGCATTCCATTCTCCAATAAACACACTCATACTACATTCCACTAAGCCCCACCTCCTGGGCACGTCGATGCTGGAGGAGACCTGTTGGGGTCGACCAGGGTCCTGGGGGGTGGTGGCAGCTGGGACAGGCGGAGGAGCGGTGGGGGAGGTCCACACGTCCTCCAGTTTCCTCAGGACGTGCTGTCCCAGAGCCGGCAGCCGAATGGACACCTCGTTATCTATGTGATTGTGCTGCTCCACTACCCCGACGGACTCCCGGCCTCCACATAGGACATAGACCTGTGACAGGACACAGAGGAACCACTCAGGAACCACAGAGGAACCACAGCGTCGGGGTAACCAGTCGAGAACCAGAGCGCTGGGGAAACCAGTCGAGAACCAGAGCGCCGGGGAAACCAGTCGAGAACCAGAGCGCCGGGGAAACCAGTCGAGAACCAGAGCGCCGGGGAAACCAGTCGAGAACCAGAGCGCCGGGGAAACCAGTCGAGAACCAGAGCGCCGGGGAAACCAGGCCGTCAAGAACCAGGTCGTCAAGAACCAGAGCAATAAAGGAGAATAGATGGACCACAAGAATGAGATGAAGAATAGAGGGAAAGACAGCAACAGAGCGATGAAGGAGGACAATAGGGAAGGAAAAAAGGAATGGAGAGATGCTTTGAGGTGCTGGTCATGACCATCAGACAGCACAGTGCACAATGACAGATCAGAGATGACAGAGAAACAGGGGAACTAGGGGAGAACCAACACAGATCAGAGATGACAGAGAAACAGGGGAACTGAGAGAGAACCAACACACATCAGAGATGACAGAGAAACAGGGGAACTGAGAGAGAACCAACACAGATCAGAGATGACAGAGAAACAGGGGAACTGAGAGAGAACCAACACAGATCAGAGTTGACAGAGAAACAGGGGAACTGAGAGAGAACCAACACAGATCAGAGTTGACAGAGAAACAGGGGAACTGAGAGAGAACCAACACACATCAGAGATGACAGAGAAACAGGGGAACTGTGGCCTGGAGAGACATTCACATCAACACCAAACAAGAGAAGGACAGATGACTGACTGCCAGAAAGGCTGCATTCTTCCCCAACAGGAAGCAGAAGGCGGCGTCAAAGAGCGGAGAGGTCAAACAACATTACATAATGTTGCATTTCAACATGTCCAGCAGTAGATGAAAATTGATGTGGTTTTCTAATTCAGTTATGAATAGTTGAGTAAATAAAGACATTCACACAACCCCCTCCCCCATGATTACTCTGTAAAACATGTGGTACATCATAAAATGTATAAACAATGAGAAACAATAAATAACACACTTTGATGTGCAATGAATTACACTTCATTAATTCCCCGACCCAGGAAAGAACACAGCACATTCCACTCTTCCCCAACCCTCTCCCCCACCTCCCCCGGTCTCCCTCACCTTCTGTCCAGGGTGTAGTTTGTTGCTGAACCTGTTGAGATGCTGGGGTCCCATTGGGTTACCCATAACCCCTGGGGGGTCCCTGGGACATGCGGTCTCCAGAGGACACTCCAAGGGGGGTAAGGAGGTACACATCAACGCCCCTAGTGGGGAACGCTTCCCTAGACGGGTCTTGGGTAACATTTTTGGCAGTAAAACTGACACTCCCAGAAGATCTACGGACTCTTGGTTTTCAGGAACAACGGTGGTAATGTGGGACGAAGATGCAAGGAAGTAAAGCTGAAAGACAAGAACCAACAGTAGTGTGTTCATGCATGAAAATGATGACGGAAATCTCCCACATGGTCAATTGTTCTAATTTCTGATTACATCAGGTTTAGGCGAGGAGTAGAAAAACAACACTGAGTTCATCAATAAAGATCTAACCGGTTAACCAAATATTTACATAACAAAAGAAAACAATGGCTGTTTTCTCACTCTCACAATCCAATAGAGTGATTGACTGATTGAGATTGCGTACATCTTGGTAGCAAATAACATTATACATCTTCAGTACTAGAATTAACAGTTAGATCCCAATCTGATCCAAACCCTCATCTTGTTAACTGGACATTTAAAAAATAATAATGTTGAATGAGTGGTTGGGCTCAAGGAACCCACATCAATGTGTTTCAGAACATTCCCACAGGCACCCAGAGCTGGCTAAGGTGTTCATGGGCTGCACACGCACGAGGCCATTTACAATGCTTTCTTGGAAAGACATTTTGATCATAAAAACTCTCTGAGCGTTGTTACAATACTAAAGTGGAAAATTAGGTAAAACCTGCCTTGACATAATCTAGGTTATTTATCCTATCCTTGACCATTAGTGGAATATAAACAAACTAGCTGGCTCAAGCAAACACAGTTACAACCCAAATATTTACTCATGAGCCCCTTGCCATAATCCCCACACTGGGTTTTATCAAGAGGTTTGCCTTTACAGAGCAGGGCGTTGACTGCAGGTTAAAACCTACACACAGCTTAAGTCATTCAACATCCTGATGGAATGTGTACATCAAACTATTAAACGGTAAATCTTCATAACAGAGAGAACAGCATATTCATTAAATTACAAAAAGTAAACATTTCTGACTTGTCATAAGTATAATTTCATGTTGTTTAAGTCACAATCTACATTTATTTAAATTATAATTATTTATTTCCATTTACCTTGCCAAGTAGACTTCAAATAGCCATGAATAAATATGTCTCCCATAAGTCTCCAATCAACTTCCAATGCTGCATTGCGTAGTTGGTTTTAAAAGCTCTGATCTGACCTGAACACAATTAGTGGCAAAAAATTATTCAAAGGTGTTTCATTAGTATCCAATCAGTCTGCACCCTCAAAAGAACAAAAAAACTCTGCAAAAATGTTAGAATTAGTCTCCCTAAAAGTACTAAAGTCACACTGCAATTTGATTCTACCTCCAGTGTCACTCTACCATCAATCATCCTGTCTGCCTCACGTAGCCAATAAACTCCCTCAGATGGGAACCAGCATCAGAACATCATGATGACGTCACAAGGATGACTGATGCAAGTCTGGACACCAGAGAGAAACAGACGCTGAGTCACCCCCCCCCACCAAAGACTCCTGACAGTTTCTGGGTGTGTAGTCATTTATTTATTTAAATAAATTATAGTCAGGGGGGGGTGATTTGCAAGGATGTGCATGTTTTTACATGTGTGTGCGCGTGAATGTTTTACACTACCAAAATAGCCAACAACTGAGTATGTGAGAAGAGGCAGGTCTGCCCCCTCCATTGTGATTCCAGTAAAGTTTGACTCACTGGTAAAATGGTAAACTGATCTGGTCGTTACGGCATTTCCTCTTATTTCACAAGGTTGGCACCAAAATACAGCCAGTCTGATGTACATGACAGTATGTCAGTCACAGGTGGCATCCGGTCTCTGCTTTGTACTGCAACTAAGCCGTGTACATTAAGAGCAGTGTTTATGTTTGACTTTCATTTAATAGGAATTGTATTGTAAACAAGCTAGTGTAATCTGAATGTGGCTTGGTGCAAAGCAGTGTTATATGTAATCAATTTGGCATGAGGGGTGTGGAGAGCTGTTCTTAGGCAGGAGGCACCGCAGAGTGCCTTGAAACCGGGCGTAGCTGCGCTACATTGACAATACATCACAAACACCCAAGATGCCTTACTGCTCTTACAAACCAGTAACCATAGCAATTAGAGCAGTAAAAAGTGTTGTGATGTCATACCCCTGGTATCTGACCACAGCTATCAGCCAATCCGCATTCAAACCACAAGGTTTATAATAGGGCTTTGCCAATACAACAAGTTCATCACAATTATTTTTTTCACAATATTTTATAGATGATCTGATCTCTAGAATCAATGTATATTTATAAATGTATTATGCAGTCGACAGATCACAAAATCTACCAGATAAAAGCCTATTACTGCATTCCCATGGATGTCGTCATTATTAAGAAACCAGAAAGGATAAGCTGTCATTTGACTTTTATTTTATTAATGTCCTTAATGTCAAAATAATAGCACCAAAGCAGCCACCAGAGATTTTCTGTGTTGTTTTGTGATACAAGGTAAGAAACATCCTTGAAATCCATAATGAAGTTAAGGTGATTAAGAAATAAACCGTGGCTATAAGTTGTGTTGTCTATACTTTAGGTTGTGAAGTGTTGGTAATATCTTTCAGGTGACCACAGCAACCAGGTCGTGATAACTTGATAGCCTTGCTGAAGGCCAACATATCTGCAGTCACTCCTTTCATTACCAAGATCATTAACCATTCTCTCTTTTTCGGCCATATTCCTTCAGCGTTAAAAATTGCTGTCATCCGACCTCTCCTGAAAAAACCCACTCTGGATCCAGAAGTTCTCTCTAACAACAGGCCCATTTCTAATCTTCCATTCCTATCAAAAGTTCTGGAAAGGACAGTTGCAGCACAACTTCACAATCACCTCAAACAAAATAACATGTTTGAAAAGTTTCAGTCTGGTTTCCACACTGGTCATAACACAGAAACACCCTTGGTCAAGGTCACCAACAAACTCCTGATGGAAGCAGATATTGGTTCTCCATCTTTACTCATCCTCCTGGACTTAACAGCGGCTTTTGATAGTTGACCACAACATCCTCCTCCCCCATACACCATTGGATGTTTCTTACCGGCAGAACCGAGCACGTCGCCCTGGGCAGAGCCAAATCAAACACCCACAACGTCACTGCGGTGTCCCTCAGGGCTCTGTGCTGGGCCCCATCCTTTACTCCATCTACATGCTCCCCATTGGCAAAGTCCTTAGCAGACATGGTATGTCATTCCATTGATATGCTGATGACACACAGCTCTACCTTAGGACCACCCCCTTTCTGCTTCCTTGCCACCATCTACTGAAGACCTGCTTGGAGGAGATGCAGGCATGGATGAAGCTCAACTTCCTTCAGCTAAACAGTTCAAAAACGGGATCCATCTTAGTTGGCAAATTACATCAGATCCGCTTTTCCACAATCACCAATATCACTCTCTGGCCAATGCATCTCTCTTTCCACGTCTGCCACCAACTTGGGTGTTAAAATGGACCCTCAACTCACCTTCGACACCCACATCAGACAGCTCTGTAAGACATCCTTCTACCACCCCAAGAACATCGCCAAACTCCGTCCAACACTCACCCTGGCAGATGCAGAGAAGCTTGTCCACGCCTTTGTCTCGTCCAGGCTGGACTACTGAAATGCACTCCTCATCGGAATCTCTGGCAAGAGCATCCAGAACCTTCCATACATCCACAACAGCCCTGCCAGGATCTGGCTGAGGGTGCGTAAGCATCACATCACCCCCATCCTGAAATCTCTTCCCTGGCTCCCTGTCCAACTCAGGGAGCCAGTGCCTTTACAGACATGCCCCCCATAACTACAGGAACTCCTCACCCCCAGACCTCGTGTCCTCCGATTTGCAACCACAAACACCCTCCAACCCCCCCCACCAAGCTCTGCACCATGGGTGATGGGTGATTGGGCTTTTCCATCTGGCGCTCCGAGGCTGTGGAACGCCCTCCCTAACCACCTGATGGCTCCTCAGACTACAGGTGTATTTAAAAGAGCCTTTTATTACATTTAAGGCCTTGATTTTTTTGTATCTTTATATGATCTGTAGCACTTTGAGATTGCTAAAACGTAAAGTGCAATACAAATAAAATGTATTATTATTATTATTATTATTATTATTATTATTATTATTATTATTATTATTATTATTATTATTATTATACAAGCACATCAGCTGTGGAGCGCTAATGGTTGCTGGCTCAGTCTTGCAATGGAAAGCGTTGCAGAAGCTGGGTAGCGTTTTTTTTCTTGCCTTTATTTATGATTTTATTGAAATATGGAAAATGCCACTGCTAAGAAGACAACTAACTGTCCGATTTGTTTCGTATGTCAGACTGAATTAAAGTTGTCTGTCTGCAAATGTTTCGCTTGTGCAGCAACAAGCTGTCACTTTCACTAGCTAGCCAAGACGTAATGTGGTGCTTCGCTGACGGCGTTGTCACTTGATCGCATTGATGTCCTGCATCTGCCTCAATATATCGTTTAATGCAAACTTAGACGTTTGTTATTTCTACTGATTGTAAATGGGAGAAAACTAATTATAGTTCATGGTACATTAATGTGTTATCTAATTAAAGAAGAGTACATGCCTTTTAAAACAAAGTTAACTTTTAATTGTGATTTGTTTTTGTGCTGTCTGTTTGAAATGTGTGAGGAAATATGTTTGCTTTTCTGAATTTTCAGCAATCAACAGCAGCATTTTAGGATCCTATTGGGGTCTAAAGGCTTACATTTCAGTCCTAAGTCATTTCAAACTGGGGCTTTTTTATTAGGGGTTGGTCATGGAGATTGGCTAAATATTGTCCGTATAAGTATATAGCAAATACTATGAACAATTCAGTAAGTATCGTGATTCAGTTGTGATAACGTGGTGAGTTGAATCATAAAATGTGTATCGTGTTATTTACCGTATAGCAGTGTACTTGCCAATTCCCACCCCTAGTTTAGCAAGGATTGAACAGCCTAATAGCTCATTGGCTAGACTTTGATCACAAATGCGTGTCATGAGATAACATGTCACCTGCCCACACACCCACTGCCTTTGAAAATAATCATTTAGATTTGCATGAGAAATCCCTCATAATGTCGCACTAATCAGAACATGCATGGTTTGATACAAAAATTATATTTTACTTGAAGTAATACAATGAGCAACGTTTAAAAAAAAGCATAGCTTCTTCATTCCCATGCGGTGTACGCCCTTAATAACGCCCTAAAGTACTAGTAAAAACAACAAGAGTAATGATGATGACCATGGTGTGGCTAAGACAAGGTGTCAATCAATATTACACTCTGATTTAATTAAGAAAGGTTGACAAAAACATAAAAGGGAGTGTCCAGTCCCTGTTGGTGGAAAGTAGTATCACGTATTCCCGCACTAACTGTCCATTGTATCGCTCTCTAACCAAAACAACTTCTAGGTGAGCTAATGAAAAATGGTGATTAAACAAAAAAAAAAATACTGTGAAATCACCGTACTGAAGCAATATCATCACTGCAACTCGTTGAATGGAAATATGTTATTTCGTGTAATGCATATTATATTTTCACCAGTTAGCTTGTGTTTGCATGTTTCACAAAAATATGATTATCTCCGAAGTTTCGTTAGAAGGAATAAGTACGTACACACGGTTGATTTAACAACAAGGGAGAACACGAAAATAAGAATTGTATATATTTTTTTAAATTACACGTTTTCAGCACCATATATTCTGCAACAAACATTTTGCATGATCATTCAATAAGGAATGCAGCGTTCTCCACTAAACCAAACGACAGCTCACAAGTCTGCTAGCAGGCTATTCTATGCCACATGTAAAAGTAGCCCCAATGCATTTTGCAGCGATCAGAGCAACACGTTTTTCAATGTTAACAACAAAAATACGTTACAATAAAACAATTATACACAACATAAACAATATTACTCACTTGATAAAAAAGACTCCGCGATAATCGCGTTAACAACAATTTTCTTTGGAAAAACAATGAAAAGTTTCAATGGGTACAGCGTACTTACATCTGCCAATTTTCTACACACCCCCTTCCATCAAGCTCGCTTTAACCGGCTGTAACTTGAAATGCTTTTTTCTGTGCCTGAAAAGGGGTTGTATGCTGGTTATTTCCAAACCCGTTATGGATAAAGAAGAAACATGGGAATGGAGCTTTTTACTGAACCAAACATTTTCCTGTAAATATCCTACATCACCCTCGTGCGCAAGTAATCGTACACTATACAGTTTGTCTCCAACGAATTCCTTAAATCGGAAGCCGCTAAACAGTTTTAGGGAGAAAACACTGCGGTGGGTGTCAAGTTTTGCAATGAAGGAATGAAATCCACTTCCATGTTTTCTAGACTCTCTATTCAGCAGGTTTTCAGGTCTTGTAGTAAACAAGCTAACCACGTGTGAAAGATGTTCGCGTTCATTGGTCAAACCCTGTTTTTCAGACACACGCCCCACAAATCTCACTTGTTTACAGTATCTTGGACTGGGTCTAACAATGGACATACAGGGGAACCGTGTTATATCATATCGACACAAAGCAAATAAGCTGTCACGTTGTAGTTATATTATAATATAGTTCATAATTCCAGTGACTGATAAACATTTATTCACAATGGGATTTGGGTAATGTTTTAAATTAATGAAGTAAATCGTACCCAAAGAAACAGCTGTCACAGTTTTAAGCCTGGTACATGTTTTGTTTTACATTATTTATTTAATGTCTCTCTACTTCACGTTTGCTACTGTACTTCTCCTTAAATCGCTCTATTGATAAGGTTTTGACTAAACAATTCAAACGAGAATTACTGAGTGAAAGACCCACAGCAAATCTACATCCAGTCCACGCAGTCTATGTTCACACTATATAGCCTAAAACCCAACCTTCCTTGCGGTGAAAAACAACAAAAGAGCAAACTGCATTTTTATGCGGGTTAAATATGTGGGCTGGGAGGCCCCTGCACGGATTACGTAACATACATCCTAGAACAGACAGATGCAGGGATGCATTTTTAACCTTTTCTGATTGGCAGGCATTGGCAGAGACGTGAAGCTCTCATGCGGCTGCTGCATGGCGAGCTCGTGCTCTACGTGCGGGTGAGCATGTGGTCGGGCGGACCGATACACGCGCACGACCAACTGCGCGCACGTGAGCACACCCACAACACTGAACTGCGCTGCACGTAGAGAACGTAGGCCTGCAGCACGTCGTCATCGCAGTGTTTGTGGGTGTGCTTGAGTCAGCATGTATCTATTGTACCGGGTGTTGCAAAACCCAACCTGGTCCAATGAACCAGATAAGTTCAGCTCTGACTTCTCTACCTTCACGTATTTATGTGCAAACTATGGCCCAAACCCAATGTCCCCCTAAACCTTAAACCCTATGCCCTGAACCCTCAGAATTAACTGATGTCACCTGCTAAGGGATTGAGTGCAGGAGGCTGCAAGGGCTCTAAATGCTCTAAATAGTAAAGGGACAGCACTCTATCATGTTACCTTGAGGACACTGAAACATGTGGGACTTTTTATTTTACGTTGTTTACTTTCTTCGTGTCCAAAGCACTTAATAGACCGACTGCCTGATTTATACCTAAATAACAATCTATATTTTTCAGTAATCAGTGTACTATGTTTGGTCAAAACAGCATTGTTAAGCAAATGCTAAAATAACTAGTTGAATATACTAGGTGTGTAATGAGGTGATTACATTCCTCTGATTTCATGTGTTCCATGTGCCATCTAAAATTCTTGTTAATGTAGTGAATGTAGTCTCCAGTTCTTCTTTTAGAAAGCGGGTTTGCCGGGATTTTTCTCTCAAATACGGCCTTCCCCTGGTAACTCCTGTATTTCACGGCACAACACTATGAACTGTGGGCAATTCCCTCAGGCCAAGTCTGCAGAAATGCTGATTTATGAAAAGGGTGCATAAAGAGCTCAAATTGTATGTGAAAGAGCCCTTGGGCACTTCAATATTTGACAATGGCTTCAGCCCTAAGCCACCACAGACGTAGCGAGAATGCACTTCAAGTGAGTGTGTGAGTGTGGACATTGGGACTGGGCCATCGTCCCGTTTTTTCCCAGGTAGTACAACAAAGAAAACAGAGTCATCCATTGTTTTTCAAACTCAGCGAGGGCAGATGACTTCATGACAATTAACCAAAAAAAGATTGAATTTGTTTTCTAAGTCAAATCATATCGAACTAATTCAAACCCCGGGTTGGGAAATAGAGTCCATAGAGGTTATGCACATGCCAATGTTGAAGAGAAATGGGTTTTGCCAAGGCCTAACAAGTTTTGGTGTAAAAAAAAATCCCACAACTAAAGATTAGCTAATATCTATCCTGTTGATGTGTTTGAGTTCCAATAGCCCTCTTCCATGATCTGATGTCATTATTCTTATTTTATTCCTGTCATGTATATATTGATTGTCTAGATCTAGCTGCATTGAATGGCCTGGATACCTTATAGCCCCGCCCCACTGCTCCTCCGATTGGTCTGTTCTAAAGCACAATGGGGGCTTTTTTGCAAGATGACTGCTTGTTCATTACATCCTATTTTGCTTAGCAGTTCTCTTATACTTCTGATGTAATCATTTGATCTGGTAATCCACAAACAATCTTTGTTTTGACAGTTGAGGTGATTTGCAGTTTGGTTTATCCATCTCTCTAGCCTGCATCTATCAGTGGTTAACATTTTGTGCCAGATACATACAGTACCAGCCATAGGACTATCTGGCTTGGCATTTGGGATGTTGAATGACTGATTCAGTCCACTTCTACACTTGTTAATGATCCTATTGATCACCTTGATCCTAATCCATTTAACCAACTGCTGCACTGGACAGTAGAAGACATTCTAAGGTCTGCTTTTCTCCTTTGTTCTAAAAACAACCTAGAGGGTGCAAACCTACAACCTAATCTAACAAATAGGGCATACAATTGGACCACAATGGACTGAATGTCTGGCAGTGGTGAGACGTAATGTCCCTTAAACAGGTGGATATACATATTTATACAGAGGTGGAAAAACAAATATTCAATTTTAGCAGTCAGGAAATGTATTGCTTCTTTCCCACAACCCCTGTAAAACCTAAAACATACATCCCCAAGACTACTACAGAACCAAGTGGTCTATTTGAGGAACCAAGTAAAGGATGTAACCATTTGAATTTCCATATCTTGATATTTTAATCTTTGAGCAGTCTGCGGCGTTAGACCTATTTGATTTCAGTACACAAACTGCAAGATGCAAAATCATACAAATGTTTTGTATATGCTGTCCAAACAGCATGAAAGAATGGACAAAAAATAAAAGATGTTGCTCCAGCCGTGATTTACACACCTAGATTAACAGCTCAATATTGACAATACATCTCATTTATTAAATTACAGTGGAAAACTATTGTTAGCACTGAAAAGGATATCGGGTTCTCCATTCTGATAATCCTACTGCAGACTGTCACACTTTGACTTCATGCTTCTGAAGCACATCCCAGATTCATGATTTGATGTGTAAGCCTACGCTGTTTAAAACTCTTTACACTTATAGTGCGACTGTTTCAGGCATGGAAAAGCTCATCTTCAGTCTGGCTAGCAATTACTCAACTGTTATTATTCCTAGGAAGTCGGTGGATATTAGTGACCCTATTAGTGGCTAATAAGCTGTTAAAACGGACAGTGGCAAAAGCCATACAGTTCATGGATGCTATAATTGAGGTAAACTTAATAAGAAACATTAGTCAGTTTAACACAATGCTCTGAGTGACTTTGACAAGGGTGAACTTGTTATGTGTAGACAACAGAATCAGAACAAGTATATATTAGACCTAGACCTAGCTGTGAAACTATCAAACGCGTATCAAGATGAAGAAATGCTGGTAAACTATGCTGACAATTTATTCACGATGTATAGTTCATTATGATGCACTTTCATTAGTCAGATTTGGGATTTTATTTCTACACTGAAACTTTTCTTAGAGCCTAATCCAACATTTGTGAGGCATCTCGTAGATTCCTCCAGAACAACTTTTGCATTGTCAGTGCACAGGACCTTGCTAGATGCTTTGCCTTGGTTTTAGACTTGGTTCAGGCCATGCATGGTTTGGAAAGCAGAGTGGGAAAAAGCAGGTCTTGGAACTGAAGCCTATAAGGAAAACTGGCCAGTCTTCAATGGTCCATTGAGAAGACACATTTTAATATGAGAAATTTAATTTGATGAAATAGGAAGGGAAGAAATGTGTAAGGAGGGGGATGTTTTACAGTTTAAAATAGTCTTGAGGATGTCAGATAAGGACAAAATATGTTTTATGTCCAGAAGGTGTCACTGTTAGACCCATCATCCAACAAAATGAACCTGATCAACAAAGAGAAGCCATTTTTGTGTATATCGATCAGTAAGACAAAGGGCGGGATTTTAGGAACCCACCCTATTGGTCGCACCGTTCTACAGTTCTTTCACACAATCTGATTGGAGGACAGTTGTTACCGGGTGTGGAACAACAAGTAGTGGTAAAAGAGAAAAACAAGCATTTGATGAACATGTAAACTTGAATTCCCATCCCAGAAGGATGTCTGAACCACAAGCTGCTCTACATTAAACTGAAAAAGTTCATTAGACTTAAATCAACTAATAGACTGTTTTGCCAAATTTACTGGTCATGAACAAAGTGACCAGGCTCTGAGATGACCAGGCTCTGAGATCAGGAGTAATTCTATTTATGCTTTATACCACAGGTTACATTAGAGCTGCCCAGCATATTCCACTAAGACAACAGGATGTGGTCCAGTCCTGGGGATTGTCAGCATATTTAGCAGGATGTGTTCCAGCTGCCAGTCACACAAATCCACTGACTCATGCAGGAAATGGTCAGCCAGCCATCGGTCTGTCCAGTCGCCTGTCTGTCTGTCTGTCGGGTTGCCTGTCTGTCTGTCCAGCCAGTCGCCTGTCTGTCTGTCCTTCCGCCAGTCGTCGGTCTGTCTGTCTGTCTGTCCGTCCACCTGGCCAGTCGTCTGTCTGTCCGTCCATCCCCCAGTCGTCGGTCTGTCTGTCTGTCTGTCTGTCCATCCGCCAGTCGTCTGTCTCTACCCCTGACACATAGCCCTTGGAAGAGGGACTGGGTGCTGTTCTGCTTTATTATGTTATTCGCAATAAAAATACCATATTGTTCTTTTCAGAAGTTGTGCTTGAGGCATTTGGAGGGTTTGAAATAAAACCCACACTGGTTAATACTTTTTTCTTTATTACAAATGTGTATTAAATAATATGAAAAGTTAGAATAGATAATTATCACAGTAGATTACTATCCATGTAGATTGTTTTACACATTACAACATTTTCCCAAATTAATAAATGCAGTTCAGAATACAATACAAGCAATACATTCACAGATAGTATGTACAAATTTACAAACAAAAGATGGATGATATGTGTACAATAAAGTTCATTACAAAGGCTTTGGCAGAGTGCATACAGACATACAATTTAGTAAAATATCTGAAAAGTAAAAAAAAAGCTTTTGCAAAAAGAAAACGATGTACAAATGAGCAGTAGAGGAAGAGAACAGTGCCTGTCCGCAGACATTTCCATGAGTAAATGGCAGCCGTGTGTGCTTGCCTGCCCCCTTCCTCTCCTAGAAGTGGGGTTGGATATGAAGTCACTATGGGGTAGCATGAACGTAGTTTCGTTTCAGGCAGGTATCAGCATACTGACAGACAGTGGCGCCGGTTTTGACGGCAGTGGCTTGGGAGCGGCCATTTTGTTGAGGCTGCGGACCTCAGCCTGCCAGGAGGGGATCTTCTTTGTGGTCATGTGACGGCGGGCGTGTTTGGTCAGGTGGTCACTGCGCATGAACCGTCGGTCACACACAGGACACACAAACTTCTTCTCACCCGTGTGGGTCCGGCGGTGGCGTGAAAGCTCATCAGAGCGGGCAAACTTCTTGTCGCAGCCATCCCAGCTACAGCTGAAAGGCTTCTCACCTGAAAGACAAAGACATTGTCAAACCAGCCCGCTTCCAGTCACGCAAATGACCACGGAAACCAGCCCGCTTCCAGTCACGCAAATGACCACGCAAACCAGCCCGCTTCCAGTCACGCAAATGACCACGGAAACCAGCCCGCTTCCAGTCACGCAAATGACCACGCAAACCAGCCCGCTTCCAGTCACGCAAATGACCACGCAAACCAGCCCGCTTCCAGTCACGCAAATGACCACGCAAACCAGCCCGCTTCCAGTCACGCAAATGACCACGCAAACCAGCCCGCTTCCAGTCACGCAAATGACCACGGAAACAAGCCCACTTCCAGTCACGCAAATGATCACACACGCTTCAGTTCAGACTTATGACTCAATATCCCACAATGTCAAATGTTTTCTCACACCCATAAAAAACTGTGAACACTCACCTGTGTGTGTTCGAAGGTGTGCTTTCAGGTGGGAGCTCTTGAAGTAGGTCTTCCTGCAGCCAGGGAAGTTGCACACATAGTTTCTCCGACGTGAGAAGTCCATCTTGGTGGCGCCGCAGGGCCCAGTGGGCAGGTATACTGGAGCGGGGGCCAGAGGTAGAAGCTTGGTGTGCCCCAAGGTCATGACTGTCTGTGGGGAGCAGTGGGGGGCCTGAGAGACCCTGGCCTGGGGGAGGACCAGCATGACCGTCCCCTGACCCATGAGGAAGGGCTGCGGCAGAGCTCCTTGAGGGCCCGGCTGGGGCAGGATGGACGTGGGACTGGCCGAGGTCTGCATTGGGCCCTGGATGAATGCCGAGATCACACCCGATTTGTTGCTCACCGGGAACATTTGGCAAATGATTGGAGGACTGGAGTTAGGTGATGGAGAGAGACGGAGTGGAGAGCTGTTTTGAGGTGGGGCATTAGCAGGACAGCCGTTCTCCTTCCAGTGAATAGTCTGATTCTCATCCTCAGTCTTGACCTGCGCCTCCTTAAAGGAGGAGGCGGCAAGGCTTGGTGTAAAGGGGGCCGACGGAGGTGCGCTCGGTTCGGTCTTCACTGTGTGCTGTGAACAGGGTCTGGGCTGCTCTGTGGGGGAGGCTGGAATGTGCTGGCAAGGCTGTGTGTCCGCAGTGTGACGGATTACACTGGTGGCCATGGCTCGACAGGGTGCTGGGATCTGTACTGAGGTGGGGGTCTTGGCGATGGGCGCCATGGCCGGTTGTGGGCGACCGCAGTCCCCTGCCGAGAGGCTGGAGCTGGGCCTGCTCAAAGGGGAGGTGCTGGTGGAGGTCTCTGCAAAGCTGGGGCTGTGTGGAGGTGTCATGCACTGGAAACCAAAGGACAGAAGAAGACAAAATGAGTGTGTGCTGTAACAGGGTGTAGAACAGTGACAATCTAGAGTCCTGGTTTGGATGCCCCATGTGGTCTGACCTATGCCATGACCCGGAAACTCTCCACCACTTCCTGTCTCCACTTTGCTGTCAGTTTGGGTGTGTGCCGCTTCAAAATGTAGGTTTAATGCAGCTGCTGAGGGAGATAAGTGGCTACAGAAAGGCACGTAACGGCATAAACACTAGACTAATGGCTAATTAGAGCTGGGTGGCTGTAAAACCGGGATTTTTACAACTGGCAGTGGAGAGAGATGAGCACTGGGTGAAGTTCAAACTGCCTGTCCTGCCCCCGTCCTTATCTCCTAACTGCCAGCTGTGAAGCAAACCCCATAAACCTTCTAACCCTTATAAACCAATCACAATGTTTTCAGCAAACACATCAACCTGAGATTAAGACTCTCTGCTCATTGGTTTACAAAGTTAAAGTATTACTATGGGATGGGTTGTTGTCAATGGTCACCCAAAGACTCTTACCAGGGAGGAGAGCGAGATAAAGTCCTTGTGGGGCTCGGGTGGGTCTGGAGGCAGGATGGAGTCGCAGGAGTCAGAGGCGGGAGTGAGTGGTCTGGGCTTGAAGGGATTCGGGCGGTGTTGGCCCCAAGAACTCATGCAGACCAGAACCTCAGCAGCCTCTAAATCTGTGTACTCCAGACTGCAGGGAGTAGACAACTGCTCACTGTCATGTCTCTTCCTCTTCAGATAGGAGCCACACTGGTCCATGGCCACCTCCTTCCCCTGGACAGGAGAACAAAGAAAGAAATGATAGACCACCAGTCTGATGATGGCATCATACAATTCAATCGAAGGCTGGTGAGTCACCCTGGGAACGAATCACCACCTAACTGGGAAATATGTAAGACACCCAATCAAGGCCACCCAGCTGGATTGCTCATACAGCTTTACAGTCAGACTAGACAATGGGAAACAATCAGAATGAGATCAAACGAAAGTGTGACGTTCAATTCTCACCAGTCATTAACTTAATGTTCAAGTACCAAGGATTGTCACGTGTCCGACAGTCCATCAGAGGGCTGAGGTAGGCTTTGGAGACTACACCCAATCTGCCCTAGGCTAGGCACCAAGCCACCTCCCACTGCCAAATATAGACCACCTAGTGACGTCGCCCCACCACTAGCCATGTGAGACCCCCATGCTCAGGGGATGTCATTCACTATGTGAATTCACCATCAGGAAGTGCTATGTCTAGCTGACATCAATGAACCTATGGCCGCTCCCAAGCCAGTCAAATAACAGTAAAGAGTAGCCCACCAACTCAAAACAACACTATAAGCGTACACGGTTATCAAAAGGTGATGTTATTTGATTAATACACGTTCTTTTTTTTACTTCTATTAGGGGAGGATTCAATAACCAATTGTATACTAATAGACTGCCGGGACTAGCAACAACAAAAACAGTCAATAGCCGATTCTTAATATTCTGTACGTTGAAATAAAACACGGATAGTAACATTAAATAATAACAAATACAGATATTTTCAAACAAATCGCTTTCTTACCAGACATGAGACTTCCATTCCAGGAAACTGTTGCGAAGGCATTGTTGAGGTATTATTTTATTTCAGTTGTGTCAAGCCGATATTGAACAAAGACGCGGTGCCACTCCGCCCGCTCAGTTGAGACTGGCAATTCAAATCGGTTTTCTCTAGGTTCTCTCTCAGCTGTGTAACATGAGGAGAAAAAAAGGAAAACAAAATTCACAACACACAGGCGGGTGGCAAAATGCCACCAATGAAAAACAAATGTGTGTGAGACATGAGCCAATGGCATCCGAGACAACGCGTGATCAGTGCATGATTGCCCCACGATTGGAGGAAATGGGGTGCGTGGCTGTTGGTGGGCGTGCGAGGGGAGTCATCGGTGTCACAAAGAACCCGATGAACCTCAAGTCTGAAAACTAGGCGAAAGGTCGTAGTGTCGATTGCGACCCAAGCGAATTCTGAGTTTCACTTGGGTTTTTAACGTACCCTTTTATAACAGGAATTATACATAGCTTTTTGCGTCGGTCGATCACTGGTATTTTTTGACAGAGTAGCTCGTCAGCTGTATTTCGAAGTGGGGCTTGTGAAATGCAATAAAACGACCATGCCTTAGGATTTGCTAACAATAAACACAATGATATCGTTAAGCGCTTGAACATTTCACATGGTATCAGACACTGATCACGTTCGTGTTCTGTTACAAAATGTATTTTCTTATTGCTATTTTCAGTAGCTATGTCATTTATACAGTTTTAGAACATGTTACATATTATTTGTATACTTCTGTTTTTAAAGACTAATCTGCTTGTAACTTCTAACTATGGTTCTAAATAATATACGAAATCCCAAAGTATTATCAACACTATTGTGTCATATTTGAATTAAATAAAAGTTTTTTGACCAATATTGGATATGACAGGGTTTTGACCTCGATTTTCTTTCAAGGAATTCTTGGTTAGAGCTTGTCATCATCAATCACATCTATGGTTTTGTCCTTAGCTACCAAATGAAGTTTCCACACACATACAGTTCTTATGTATAAGCAATTCTGAAAAAAATTGATTTGTGAGACGTAGGCAGGCACAAATTTTAAGATGGGACAAGCAATTCTGAGAAATACATGCAGAGACACAATTATTGCAACAACTGACTCATATTTTGCGAAAAGGAAATAATACCACTAGGAAGTACAATTTCAATTGTGGCAGACCGTTACAGCTCTGCTCTTATGGACTGAAATGTCCAGAGCTATGCCCACCCTGATACCACAACTTAGATTTCTTATATTTATTGTTTGTTGTTATAAGTACATCATATATTAAATCATCTATTTGGCTTATATAAAGTCTTGTCATTTTAACATGCTGAGTCTAATTCAAAGACACTAGTGTATTTCAACGCTTTGCAACTGCAGTTATCTATGTACATTTTAATCAGAGATGTCTGACAAACAGTTCATAAAGACTCACATTTTTTGAACGTCTGAGAAGTTTCAAATAAAACTTGTTGTCTTTATTCTCTCTGTAGCTAAAGCTACTGTTTTTCCTCCTAAGCCCGTCCAATGGCCAGTGAGTTGGGTCTGGTGTAAATGGTGCAGGTGTGCCCTCCCGGCCAATGAGAATGGTGCAGGTGTGCCCACCCGGTCAATGAGAATGGTGCAGGTGTGCCCACCCGGCCAATGAGAATGGTGCAGATGTGCCCATCCGGCCAATGAGAGTGGGGAAGCTCTACCCGCCTGGTGTGCCAGGAGAGGTTGGTGAGGCCAAGCCCCACTGTGAATCACATAAGCAGGACCTCAGGCAGAAGAGCTGAGCTTGGTTGTGCAACACAGACCAGGGACAGCAGCAGTGAGAGAGGAGGAGGGAGGTGGGGAGGGAGGGCTGGAGAGGGAGGTGGGGAGGCATTAACATCAGTGAGAGGTGAGGAGGGAGGTGAGGAGGGAGGTGAGGAGAGAGGGCTGGGGAGGGAGGGCTGGGGAGGGAGGGCTGGGGATGGAGGGCTGGGGAGGGAGGTGGGGAGGCAGAAGCAGCAGAAACTGTGTGTGATATAAGTGGGGCGGACCACATGAACTCGACCAACAAGGAAACTAGAGGAAAGGTTGCCGCTGGTTATATCAAGGCTCATACCTGCCAGCCTTATCTAACTCTGCACCAGAACTTCCAAGAGGGCTCACAGGGAAGGGGAGTCGAGGGGAGTCGCCTCGCAAGCCTTAAATATATCACCCCCATGGAAGTTAGTCGCTCCCAGCCAACCACAAGCCCTAATATGCAGACTCTTCTGACAAGGAAGCAGTGTCATGAAGAGAAAGAGCCAATCCCACAGGAGGGTGTTCTCCAGAAGGTTGCTGACTGTACACAAAATAATGGCTATTAACCATAACAAACATGTTTGGATTTGTCAAGACTTCTTGCCGTAACAGATGGTTGGGTACAATCAGCTAGTATGATCTAGCAAACTAATAAGAGTTTAGTTTTGGTTGTAACATTGAGATAATGAACAGGGACAAGTTGCCCTCAATGTGATTCATGCTTTATAGCATTATAACAAACTCCTTCTGAGGTGAGGTTGATCCCATAAACACACCTGGATGGATACTTAAACCAATACACTTTATTATTATTACAGATTCTTTCATAGTTTGAATGTGATTCCTTGACATTATACCCTGTTATCAGTATCCAGTTCAAAGGTCAGAAGTAGAGGCACAGCTCTGGTTTCAACAGTTGGCTGTGGTCTCCAGGAAGCAGACACAAGCAGACACAGCTGTTCACCACTACATACACGGCTGTCTTCACCTGCCTTGGAGTATATCTGCTCTGACGGACAGCCAATAGAAACACTGGACCCACCCCTGTAATGTGTCTATGGGTGTGTCTGACCCTCCTCCCCTAATAGAAGCCATACCAGGAACGAGGCCACAACGTCCCAAACGGACCTGCCTAAAATACCTCAGTGACACGTCACCCTGACAGACGGCCATGACAAAGATCATCGTCCTCACAGGTGGTTGGAAACTGGGTGAAAGGACACCAGCAGGCAGTGGACAGAGTGAACCATGTCACTGAGCAACGCACATGCCCATGCCCTCCTGCCAGGTCACTGTGACAGTTGGCAGGAACCAGTCAACCTGACTAGTGGGTGACAGCCACGGTTGCAGGCCTGGTCGATGTGGGGTATAAGTTGTCCTAGTTTTTATGTTGTTGACAAGCTGTTAGTCAGAGAAGATTTTCGATGTCAGTCAGTTTTGGCAAATGTTGATTTTATTTTCTCATGATGTTTAAAGATGTACCGACTATCTATTTGCGTGCTTATTTTGGTTGGGTAAATAGTGGCCCTTATTCTGTTTTTGTCCATTACTTAAAAAAGTCAAGATCACTTTAAAGCATATTTGACAGAAAATGAATAAGCATTCTCATCTGACTTGAATATGTGACTGTAGTTAGCAGTCATTCTAAGTATCCAAATGAAGGAGCCACACCTCCAACTGAATAGGACACAGTAGTCACCCTAGTTCCAGTACTGCATCTACGAATCCATCCTGGTTATATTCCAAATGTCCTCATCGGATGAACATACATTCAGACCTTCAGATTCATTCCGCAAAGAGACAATTTTTGACCAAGATCTTCCAGCAATGTCACCTATGAGTCTCTGCTTCAGTGTGAAACTGTCCATGAGGTATAATGTCCCCTGTGAGTCTCTGCTTCAGTGTGAAACTGTCCATGAGGTATAATGTCCCCTGTGAGTCTCTGCTTCACTGTGAAACTGTCCATGAGGTATAATGTCCCCTGTGAGTCTCTGCTTCA
>JACXGJ010010059.1:0-22751 GCA_016801105.1 Esox niger | reverse complement strand
CACACACACACACACACACACACACACACACACACACACACACACATAGCTTCCCCACCTTGGCCACCTCAGTTAATGACAACACTATGGCAACAGCTTTAATCATATGAGATTGGCGATGGAACATAGGTTGATTGCTTTTAATCAGAGCAAATATCAAACACTGTTTTGCATCTGTTTCCCCTTTGAAAATATATATATATATATATATATATATATATATATATATATATATATAATTTTTTATGAAGGAGGTTTGCTGTGATTTAGGGCTACATTTGCATTTTAGGCAGCTTCATGGCAGCTAGTGACTCTCGGGAATCTGAATCTTATATTGTATTCATATGCCTGTTTCTACAGAAAGCCACATTACAGATCTTTTGCAATAAAAGTTGCAAAAGATCTGATCTGATTGTTAAAAATAGCAGAATCCGGCTGCCTGTGTAAATACAACAAGTATTTGGAAACAACGGGTGTATTTGCTTGTAATACCTTTCGGTAGACTTATACAACCATTCATAACTAGACAAATGAAAAAGGACAACAAACAATGTCGATTTGAATCATTCAATTTTAATGGTAGCTTTTTCCTATAAGATCCATAACAGTGGTGCAGTGGAAAAACAATGTGTGGGTGAACTGGTCGATGATCATGGCAGAAAAGGAGATCCCCCTACACCTTCAATCTATGGTAATCAAAACGGTGGGTCTACTGTCATGCCAAATAAAACAGGTGGGTTAACTGGGTGTTTACTCTCCACCTCACCACTGGTCCATCGGAACAAAGCTTTGGGACGTCTAGTTCTGATTGTCTCTAGCTGTATGATCTAGGCGATGTTGCCCCTAGGTACAGATCTGGGATCAGCTGACCCTCCACCAATCCTAACCTTAACCGTTAAGCAGAGAAAATGTTAAGCTGACCCCAGTCGAAAACAAGTCAATAAATATTGTACGAGAATGAATGAATGCCATGTAAAATGAGACTTCACCATCGGAAATCCAGTCAGAGGTAAGAAAAAGATCATGTGCGCCCTGTTGTGTCGCTCTGAAACTTTGTTAACGAAGTCACAGAATTTGCTGAAAGAGACGCTAACAACTGAATACGGTTCGTCTGAAAAGGACACTGTTGTTCCGTGCCATTCGTAAACAGAATTTGACAGCTTGAGTGAGGAGTTAGGATGCACACTGGTAGAACTTTAAAGCGCTATTCTAGAAAGTCTGGCTAATATTGACCAGTGAATGACACAACCACCCTTATGTTCTGGTTATGTCTCTCAAAACCTTCAAACCAGCCAAGAGATGGTACCTTGTGACCTGAATAGCACCTTCATTCCTATATCGTGCACTACTTTTTACCCACAAGGCTCTGATTAAAATGAGTGCACGAGATTTGGAACCAGGTAATTTTTAGGACTAAGAAAAATGAAGGACAATCAAAGAGCACTTTAAAAATCGACAGCGGTCAAAACATGGAGGGTTTCACAAGGGGCCATTCAAAATGTCTCCCTACACTCGTTCCAACGGACAAGGACTGAGTCTCAAATTGCATGCTATTCCCTTTATAGTGCATTGTGTCATTTCAATAGGGTGCTATTTGCGATCCACCCTAGAGCGCTACGAAGCGCCTTAAAACACAATCCAATGGATGCTTACGCCGACACACTTTGTGCTGTCTGAGTGGCTTTAGTGGTTGTCCTATGTAAAAAATGAAATGTACAATGAATTAATCAAAACTCCCATGTACAGTACAGTACGTATTGCCAAAAGTGGTTTGGTCCACATACAAAGTTCAGTTCCAAAATCGTGAATATTAAGTTGAACACAAATAGGCAGTACTTCCAGTGATAATGATAATAAATAATATATACTCAGACACATATCTGCATGCACACACACACACACAAGCGCGCGCGCACTCACGCGGGCACACTCACTCACGCACGCACGCAAGCACACAAAAACACAACCTTGACAGATCCAAGGCTGGTTCGTACCATTAAATTTAGGTAACAGGAGTGAAACAGTCTTGACGCAATAAACTGGAACAGCCGACTGCATCAAAAATGTAGCGTATAATGAAGTGAGTTGTGTAAAAACCACCACACCGAGGACGTTTTCATTAGGCACCGGACAGAAGAAAGCGGACTGAGACTGGGAGGGGATAGTGCCTAGAGGAGTAATCAAATATGAAAACATTTTTTTTTGTATTCCATTGGAAAAAAAACATAGTTCCTTCGTCCGCTTTGCTCCTGACGGCTTAAGCTGCTTTGGCATGGTCCACACTGTTCTGATGAAAACACTCTGTGTGTTTCGTTGTGTAACCCAAGTGGTGGATCCACCCAAAGAGAGTCTTCTCATGATTACATTATTAACACAGTGGCTCTCGCTCATCAAATCTTTCAGCAGGCTTGCATCACCATGTTGGATTGAGTCCAGTTTTTCTGTTTGTGTGTGTGTGTGTGTGTGTGTGTGTGTGCTTGTGTCAGTCAGTTATAAAATCCTTACTTTTATATAGACTGACCTAGACAACTGTACTGCAAGAACGCCCCAGATAAAAGATGAAAAACGCGCGCAAACAGACGCACACTCTTATACACACATGACTGACTGAGTACATACAGGAAAATGTCCCATTTGTCAGAAGCAATCGAGTTCATTAGCTGGTCGGGAAGAGAGAGAGAGGATCTGGGGATGGAGATACTGAAAGCTGTTCTAAAGCAGGATGGTCTGGAGGGAGAGAGATGGTGTAGGGCTGTGTTTGCGTCTATGTGTGTAAGGGGGTATGTTGGATTGTTTGTTTGTTTGGTTGTTTGTGTGTGTGTGTGCGCGCAGAGGAAGAGAGTTAGTGGGGGCGGGTAGGGGATTGGCCGGCGGGGAGAACTACATTGACTGACCCTGGCCCCGACCTTTGAAATTTGACCTGTGTCCTGGGGCAAACTCTCAACATGGGAGAGGGGACTGTGATTGGAGGAGACTTAATTCCTCCTCCCTGGTAAAGTTTAGTGGCGGTGGAGGCTGGAAAGTCCCCAATCCGGACCAGCGACCCAATCCGGACCCCCCCCACTGTCCTCATCACCACCTTCTCCAGGACTGGGGGATGAGGATGGCCTTAGAGGGAAAACGAGAGAGTGGCTGTGCTGTGGTCAATTGTTCCATACAGAGTCCATGCTGGGACAGGAAGTACACCCCCAATGCCAACGTCGGCATGGTCCCACCATGAAAAACCTTGCCTCGTTGTCCTGTCGGTCTTTGTATGTAGTCTATCCGAATTCATAATGTATTTATCGATGGGGCCCAGTCTTAAGTTATGGCGTCTGCCCCTGTGGGCCCGAGGGCTTATGCCCTAACCTGGTTGCCCTATTCTGGGTCTCTGGGGGTTGAGGTGTGACCATGGGCACTGAGGCAGGAGCGGGGCCCAGAGGCGGGGCTTCCTCATGCAAGTGTTGGTGGCGCGGCAGAACGGACCGCTTGAAAGGCAGCGGTTGCTGTGGCTGCGAGGAGCGGAGGGGGTACCTGCGTCGATAGCGCTGGGACTCCGACCGGAGCAGCACCTTGGTGTACTGGACCTCCGGCATGATGAGCTTCAGGCACAGGTCGTGGGCGAGGCCTCCCGGCCGAGTGGCGTTGGTCGGCAGGTCATAGCCGACGATGTCTACCTTGGCACTGGGCTGCCACGGGCGCAACTCTTTGTTCTTGATCTGGGCGGCCGAACGGAGCTGGGGGAGCCGACCGCCGAAGCAGCCCCTCACCAGCCTCTCCTGGGCCCTGCGGAGAAGGCGCACCTCCCGGGCCACGCACGCCGGGCCCAGTGCATCCAGCCGGCGCCACAGCGTGTCGTTGAAATGGTCGTAGAGGCGCGCATCCAGGGCGTTCCAGGAGCGGATCTTGGCAGGGAGGCCCGGGGATAGGCTCCGCTTGGAGCCGGATGTCCGCATGTTGAGCTTGACGTAGAGCATGTCCTCCAATTCCCAGGAGAGAAGGTGACGAAGGAGGACCAGCGACTCATCGAAGTACTCCGCAATCATCACCAGGGAGAAGACACGCTCCGTCTCAGCTACAAAGGCCCGGGAGTACGCCGCCACATCTGCCTCCGGACGGTCTTTGTCCCCGCCGAGGTCGAAGGTCAACGTGTTTCGGGCGTACATGGAGTCCTTCTCGTCCGGCCTGTAGTAACGCCATGGTTCATCCAGGAACGCCTCCAGGGAACCGTTCGGAACCCGCTTAAAGCTTTGACAATACTGGTTGTAGTAACTAAACAGCGATTCGAACATGGAGCCCGGCTCGCGGAGTATGGTGACGTAGATGGTGTCATTGGGCATGAGACGCCGCATCTCGGCGCGGTTGAAGCGCATGTGGTTGGTGATCACATTGGGCGGCAGAGTGTGCGGGTGGACCAGGTGGGTGCTGAATGCGCGTGGGTAGCAGAACTGGTGTCCGCACGCCTGCACCGGCAGCGCCACTGTCAGGTTGTTGCGCTCCGCGAAGCGGAAGAGCAGGTTCTGCATGGTGGTGCTGGCCGTCTTGTGCGTTTTCAGGAAGGCCACGTTGGTGTGTTTGGGCTTGAGGGAGGACGAGTGGGTGCGCAGCGACGAACAGCCCAGATGAAAGGCTTCCATTGTCCTGAATGAGAGAGAAACAGGGTGAGGGGGTATTCATTCATACATGGTATGTAATACTCTGTAATGTGGAAAATGAAGGGTTCTTTTCATAATGATCGACACAGTGTTCAGCAAAAGTGCATGTTTTCCCTCTTTGTAATTCTCTTTTTGGTTTTTGGGTGTGGATTGACGGTCGCCATACTCAATGGAAATTCCCGCTTAGCTAGCCCCTGAACGTCCACTAGCAGGTCATGGTAGCTAGCAGAGTGGCTGGTATTTTCCAGAAGTATAAAATGTACAAAGTAACATACTTCCCGTGTTCCCCGGTAATTGGCTTTGTTAACCAGGTTACGGAAGTTCCGAATTTAGACATAAATACTATTTAGTTCCTAATTACGAATTTCCCTCACTTGGTCAAAAACCTGAACTGGCATCTAGTAGTATGGATATCAGGCTGACCAATTAACAATAACGCAAGCAACACTGTAGGTATAATAAGCTTACAATTGCCAGAGACGGTAGCTAGTGAAACATGAACACACTCAGGGACAAAGCTGAGGCATAATGG
This sequence comes from Esox niger, assembly GCA_016801105.1. Classification (NCBI taxonomy): domain Eukaryota; kingdom Metazoa; phylum Chordata; class Actinopteri; order Esociformes; family Esocidae; genus Esox; species Esox niger. Next base: position 17,585 of record JACXGJ010010059.1, on the reverse strand, counting down.
GGCAAGGAAGCAAAGACTAAAAGACACTAGGATCAAAGAGAAATGGAGAGAAGCCGAGAAGAATGAGAACAGAGTGGGAAGAAATAGAGAGGGAGGTGAGAGGAAAAGAAAGATGAATAGTGTGCAATGAAAAGAGAGACGGAGAGAGTTTGAGTGTGGGACACGGGGCTGTAAAAGAGAGACGATGGCATAGGTTAAAAGGGAGGGAAGATTAAAAGATGAAACTTGTCAAAGATCTCAGCCTTTTCACATTCTAATTAGTCCCGAAGCTCTCGGAAATCCCTTGTAATTCTACGCAGGAGAACACCAACCCTGATGTACCTGTCAGTTTCTGTGCACCGAATGCAATGCCGCTGTTATAACGACTGCCGCACAATAGGGACAAATTAAAGAGCGGACGTCCGAAAGACGGACTGACCGACACCTACCGAATCAGTCGCAGCGCGTGCGTGAGTGCATGCGTATGTGTGTGCGTGTATGCGCAAGCGTACGCGCGTGCATGACACAGGAGACTGCTGAGAGGAGGGCGGTCCACAACAAAAGCTGGAGTGGTGTGACTGGGATGGATTCCCAAAAACAAAAACCCGGCGTGCGACGAGTTTGGCGCCATGCGGCGCACACGGTTCCCCAATTAAGACGGCGCCAGCCACCTGTGGTCTGTGTCTTACCAGCTGAAGTGGCCCCCATGATGCAGCAGGAGACTGACGGTACTGACCGCCACGAAGACCAGGAATATCTTCTTTTGAGACATTGTCCTCTGCTTCAATGGGACTGAGCGAGGAAGGACCGAGGAAAGAGGGAGGGGGAGAGGGGCAGGAAACATGGAAAGAAAGAAAGAGGGAGATGGTGGGGTGAGAAAAGGCGCAGGGGAGAAAATACATTATTATACATATATGCAAAACCACCGCAGAGAAATAGGGACATTTATTCAACATTAAATTGGCAATATCCATTAGCACATAAGTGGATAGAGGCTTTTGTCACAACTGAACGGTACAGTAGTAGCTAGCCGCATCAGGTCCCTCTCGTTAGCCTCTTCGATAGTCATAATGGAAAGAGGACTGGCTGTGCCAAACTGGAATACTGTGGATCCATTAGCTCACCGTATCACATGATGACATCGGCAGGGGGATTATGGATCTGTCCTATTCCGCCCAATAGTCAGAAAGTGTACATCACATGCATTATCTCAGACATCAGGAGGGGGACTAATCTGCCCAATAGTCAGAAATTATTATCTCAGACACCAAAGGCCAGATTTATAATATATATTGTTTTTGTTTATGGAAAGATCATGTCGGCAAAACATTCGCAGTAAGACTGTTCTTGAGGAAACGTCCAAGCCCGTTAGACCCCTCCCCCCAGGTCACTGCTAGCTTGTACTTGGTTTGATGCTGAGCCTTGCCATAGAGAAATGACATTAATCGTATGAAACTAGTTTAATGGTATTAAGCCAAGTAGCTTCAAATGGCCACTATTGCTCAATTGGCCCTAGGGAGTCCATTATTCGTGGGTTGGGTTAGCTGGGTTGACCACCATCCACTCCACACCATCCCATTCCTTGACACAAGCCAGAGCTTTGTTGCATCTGGGATGGGCTCCTTATCGACCTAGTAACCACATTTTAATGAATTTCTCCAGTCCAGTGGTTCTTAATTCCGACTCACCAGGGCAAACCTGTTTGTTTACCATCTAACACATGCGATCCTAATCAAAGGCAATGAGTTCACAAGTGAAATCAACTGTGCTGTTGGTGCACGGCCAACGACAGAAACAAACCTCCCTTTGGCTCCCCAGAGCCAGGACTGAGAAAGGCTTTGGACTCAATGGTCCCTGACAATTCCATGGCACTTGCAGCCAGTGTTAAACCCCTGTACTCTGAATAGCTCTGAATCCTCTACAGTTATTACTCTGTGGAGTGGATATATACATACACAGCATATTAAGGTGCATTTTAAATCAATATCTTAACAGGTTAGTTGACGGAGAACCCAATTATGGGTCGGCTTGGGGATAAGTCACAAGGAAGAGGAGCGAGGTGGAATGAGCCAATTGGAAGCTGAGGATAACTAGATGGCCCTTGTGGTTGGAGGCCAGTCACCTCAGCTGTTAAGGCAAGTGCAGTGGATCTATAGTGACCAGGCGGTCAGGACATGTACTTTCCATCTCCGACGATTGAACATGCATAACTCCAGCAGATTGCCGAATGCTGACCAGGTGAAATGTCTCCCAGATAACTGCAGAGGCCGAAGGCACAGCGGCGCTCACACACACACACACACACACACACACACGACAGTAGTAAGACGAGCCGTCATATTAAGCAACGAGTGTGTTTGTGCCGCATTGTGGATCATGTGTCTCAGAGAGTTAATAAGAAAGGGATTTAAGTGGCTTTCTGTTGGCGGGCACATTCTCCCCAGACTCCACACACACACACACACACACACAGAGCAGGCTGCTGCCGAAATCATAGGGGTGTATTGGGTGTCTGGTGTCTGCCTCTTGTGCTGTCATATCTAAGCCGATCGTTGTGAAATCCAATCAGGCCATTTTAATTAAACCCTGCTCCATTCTAGTGTGGCCGGAGTCTGAGGTTGTGTGTGTGTGTGTGTGTGTGCATGTGTGTGTGGGTGTGGGTGTGTGTGGGTGTGTGTGTGAGCGCATGGTGTCTCCGCTGCATCCATATGCATGTGTGTTTGAGGTTGCAGGTGTGTGTGAGCGTGTGGTGTCTCCGCTGCATCAGTGTGCGCACGTGTGTGTGTGTGTGTGTGTGTGTGTGTGTGTGTGTGTATGCGTGTGTGGCTGGGCGTTTTACCCCTAATTCTTCTCTGGGAGAATCTCTTTTGTTACAAGGTCGTGAAAAAGTTATTGAGAAAGAACAAAGAGTTATTTGTCCTTTTTTAAACTGTCCGCATTGTTGTGTTTGACTAATGTCACATCGGTTCAGAACGAGGTTTGTTGTGTTGACTAATGTCACATCGGTTCAGAACGAGGTTTGTTGTGTTTGACTAATGTCACATGGGTTCAGAACGAGGTTTGTTGTGTTTGACTAATGTCACATGGGTTCAGACCAAGGTTTGTTGTGTTTGACTAATGTCACATGGGTTCAGAACGAGGTTTGTTGTGTTGACTAATGTCACATGGGTTCAGACCGAGGTTTGTTGTGTTTGACTAATGTCACATGGGTTCAGAACGAGGTTTGTTGTGTTTGACTAATGTCACATGGGTTCAGACCGAGGTTTGTTGTGTTTGACTAATGTCACATGGGTTCAGAACGGGGTTTGTTGTGTTGACTAATGTCACATGGGTTCAGACCGAGGTTTGTTGTGTTTGACTAATGTCACATGGGTTCAGAACGAGGTTTGTTGTGTTGACTAATGTCACATGGGTTCAAACCGAGGTGGAGGAATTCAATCTGGAAATGTCTCTTCTTTCCTCAGTGGCTTCCCTCCATCCGTTTATCTCTCTAACCCTCCCTCGCTCTCTGTTTCTTCTCATCCATCTGTATTCCTCCACTTCTATCTAACACTCTGACAAATTATTTTAAAAGAATATTACACCAAACAATGTCAGACAGTGGAGTCAAAGCATGTCATTAATGAACATTGCTGACTGTGGAACGAACAACGCATCACACATCTCAGCAGTTCTTTGAAGCTAGCCTTAATGAAGGATTGAACAGACCTTAACACTAGCTAACATCCAAATCCCTTGAGGCAGAGCGGCAGATGCTTTTAGCTGATGCTGGCAACATCTTGGCCTGGATTCATACACTGACCCCTCCCCTTTGACGCTACCCAACTTTGCAAGACCCCAGATGACTCTATCGTAGACCTGCCTCACAAGACACTAGGCCCAAAAAACGATTATCCAGCTGGTCAGTTTAGAGTGACGTTACGAGACTACAATTTCAAATCGATTTTGATTTGATAACACATCAATTTGCTTCATTCTTGGTTCAGGAGCTATGTCTGTTTGAAATGTGTAAGAAAATATCATTTATTATGAAAACTCTGGTGTAATCTAGAGCAGCATCCTTGAATGCTATTGAGGTCTAAAGGATTTACAAAAAGAATTAATCTAGGTATAAATGCACTAAGAATGAACTAACCCTTTACATTTCTCTGTCTGTTATGAAATCAGAAAATCTCAGGAACAGATGTCAACCAGCGTTAGGGGGTCACGCTCCCACAGTAATACCACGCACACACACACACACACACACACACGCACACATTCACGCACGACTGACTGACACACACAGCGCTCCAGCTGTTTGCCCAGCACTCTGCTGTTGGTGAGATGACCCGCTGTCCCCAGCACAGAGACGGATGAAGCCAGCATCGCCACTGGCGTCCGTGGGCACGGCGGTGTAACTAACGCTCTCCCGACCGGGGTTATCTACTTGAAGGTTAGAGAGGGATGCAGAGGTGGGAGGATTCTGGGAAACCTATCAATGCTAGACTTTAAACTCTGTTATGGGATGTTAATAGACTGCAGGCAATGAAAGAATTCCATTTGTGAATTCCAGAATTCCACCCGGTCTTCCTGACAGAGGTTGGATTTACTTAAGCGATCTCCCCACCAACAGCAAGTCTACCATATTCCCGGAGTTGCAAACATCTAAATGCAGTGAGAGTCACCTCCAAAAAGCATTTTTGTATGGACTCAAGGGCATCTAGGTCCTAATTAATGTCTCAGAGTAGAGCTGCTAATTTAGAAACAGACCCTGTCTATCCATGTTAAGTTTTTCATTGGGATAAAAAACGGATCCAAGATCAGCACTCTTGGCCTGATATGCTTTATATGTTCACCACCTGTTCTAAGAATTCCAAGAAAAAATGTACTCGCCTTTGGATCGGTTTGCTTGCATAGGTCTTACGTTTTATCATTCTAGACAATTCTTGGAATCAACGACGGCTTGTAATTGTCCTCCGCTTTGCATCCCAGTCCCTCTGTCCCTCTTGTCACGCCTGGCTCTCGTCATCTGTTCTCCGGAAGAAAACATCCTCTGCACGCGCCTCCTTCGCCTCTCACTCCTTTGTCCTCTCTCCTCATCCACCCTCCATCTAATCCCCCATGACCCCCCCCAGACCCACCCCTTCTGCCTCTTCTCATTACCCACACACCTCCTTGGCCCCCGGACCAACCCAATTCCACATTGCCCCCTCCCACCCTTCATCACCAACCCCCCCCACCCACATCAACTCCTTCTCCCCTCCTCATCGACCCGGGCCCAACCCCACCTCCCTACAGTAAGCCCATTCATTTCCAGACTAGTTTCCCAGCAGGCTTTTGGCCCACTTCCCAAATGGCTCCACGTTTCCTTTGTAGTGCACAACAGGCACCGTAGGGCCCTTGTCCGTGGCAGTCCGCTGCGTAGGGGATAGGCTGTGGCTTGGGTCGAGGCATCACACATCGAGGTTGACTCAGTGGTCCTGGCTGAGACATATATTACTGCTCCACTGCACCTACAAAAGCCTCTCAAGGAACAACAGTTCTCACTACACCACCCCCGCAGACAGGGCAGAAGATGGACAGGGTGTAAAATCTGACTGTATACTGATGTTCATGTTGACAAATTGTGAGAGCGGAATTTATATAAAATTCTCTGAGAGACACGGGCTTGCTATTTATTCTTTCACCCCCTTTTCCCACTATGCCCAGTTAGTCATATCCAATTATATCCAAGAGTGTGTCTCATCACAACAACTCCAAAGGATTTGCCAGAAGCGCAGTAAAGTCTCAAACTTGGACTGTGGTGGTCAGCCTGGTGCCATCTAAGAGCACTGCGCCACCTGGGAGGACCCTAAACACCATTTCAAGTCCAACGCTTATTACTGTAATCCAACCTCTCTATTTTTGAAGGGGCGTTCATGAGCAACTGGGAAGTGGGAAAGTTCCGACCTCCAAGTGGGAGAATATCAGAGAATAGACCTAAACGCTTTTTGAGATTTCCGAGAAGTTACGTTTTGACATCACTAGACATTGAAGTGTTTACGGTGAACATTATTAAAACGAAAATTGCATTCTTTACACATAGCAAGTCACTATATTTGTTTATTGAGGTTGTACTCATTTGCCCAGGTGATTATGATGCTAAAGGATACTTTGCGGTTTACTTTGCAGTGTAACTGATGTAATATTAGCCTTCTGGCGAGCTAGCCTTAACGTCTACACCGGTGCCTGTTGTTGTCATGTGAACGCTCTCAAATAGAACTTCTAAAATGAAGCACAAAAAAATTCCAGAATCTATAAAAATGTTGAGGGAGGAGTAGATGTACTTTCATGGATTAAAACATAATAATTTAAACATAAGTTAAAATAAATCAATATTCAAAGTATGATATTAAAATTGAATGAATGAATGTTTTTATGTCATGCATGATTTCTGATAATCTCAGCAATTCAAGTTGTTAATTTGTAAGCTCTAATTCCTCCTATTTCACTCAATGACTTTGGCATGTGGCCTTGGTGCCCTAAACATTTTTGTGACACCGAAGCCCAAAAGGCCTTGCCCCTAAAAGTATGAAATTCCAAGCCTGACTCTCATTGATGCTAAAGGGGGCAATACACAATATTAAGAACTAAGGGTATGCAGACTTTTGAACAAAGGTCAGTTTAAAAAAAGTTTTATATTTGTGCCATTCTGTTATGACCTACAGTTGAATGTGAATCCCATAAGAAATGTTTTCTTTACAAACCGTGTATATATGACCAATTCTCCAAGGGTATGCAAACTTTTCAGCACAACTGTACAAGTGATTTTTTTTTCTAACCTTACTCCTAACCTTAACCATAACCGTAACCCCATTGCTCTGATATCTAACCCTAACCCTAACCTTAACCCCAGTGCTCTAATATCAAACTTTAACCCTAATCTTAACCCTAGTGCTCTGAAATCTAACCATAACACTTACCTTAACCGCAATGCTATGATATCTAAACTTAACCTAAATTTAACATTAAAATGCATTTATTACATATTGTAGCGACCTTGGTAATCCCAGCACTTGTTCCTTGCTATCCACACTCCCTCTTTGGTGTAGTGGGTAGGGTGCCTGTCTTCAGCTCCAAATGTTGCCAGTTCTAAACATGACTCAATTGTTTTGTGCAAATTTGTAGCATTCGTAAAATGTGATAAGTTTGTCTGACGTTCGTATCATATTATATGTTTTAATAGCATTCACAACATATTAACGTTGCAGTAGCGTTTGTAAGTTATGTTACGTTTTAGCCAATTTGTAAGGTATTATACGTTTTGGTAGCATATTGTTATGTAACCTAACATAACGTAACATATCATACAAAATCCGGGGTGCCATGGATTTATGTCGAATAGTCTACGTAGTCCCCTGAGACCATGTTGTAACAATATATACAGTGGTACTATGGTATGTATAGTTGTAAATCTGTAACAGTTTGTGCAGGGTTGGAAGTGGTCGAGGCAGAGTGGTGGTTCCAACTGACAGAGAACCGACAGAGAAATAAAAGGGAACAGCACACAAACGAACAACATCTCAGGACAGACAATAACCGACAACACAGGGATGGAAGACTAATTAGGTTGCGGTTTTTCATCCCTGTATTGTCGGTTATTGTTTGTCCATGGACTCTGCATACCTTGTGTTCTGGTTTACTTTTGTTGTTTTCCTGTTGGTTCCATTAAATGTACTTGTTGAAACCGCCACCCTGCCTGTAATAACTTCCACCACCAAGGGAGTGACAAAAATCTAAACAAATATAAATTCTGATTGCAGCTAATTGCCTCCCAATTGAACACTGAATAAACATTAATGCTAACTAGCAGTGTGTAATACGTACCTGGACTAAGAATCCAAGAACAAAAAACCTACAGAAAATCATGAGAATGCTCATGAGAAAATAATTTGCTCAACATTTAAACATATAGCTGAAACAACATACAGTGGTGCCGGTCAAAGGCAAACTTGAACTTGTAATTTAACTCAACAAGCTTTTTCAAATTAAGCTACATTTTTATTTCTTTCATTTCTTGTCCAACTCAGAGAATAATGTATTTAATCAATCAGTAATCAAGTACATGGCAAACGTTAATTGACTTAAGTTTTATGTTTATAGACGTATATTCAGCTCAATGTGAGCAAAGTTAGTTCGGTTAACCAATGTTCACATGTTAGAAAAATGTCCTTCTAAACGTTCGCCAACTTACAATGTAACACACACACACACACACACACACACACACACACACACACACACACACACACACACACACTAGAATATTTGAATCTTTTTGCACACGCACACTCGCGGTCTGAGCCTCCAGTACGGGTATGGGAAGATGAATAAGACAGCATGGTCCCGGGTCTGTTAGTGCTAAGGAGTTGGTTAGACAGCACAAACAGATCTGGAACCAGGCTAATACCCGCCTGCGAGGCTGAATGAATTATTCATTGTGAAGTGACAGTAAATGTGCTGTTCCCCCAACTTCTTCTAATTCTAAAATTCCAAGCAGATGACACATAGCCTCTGGCAGAGGTTGGCTGTTGAAGAGGAGCGGATGGCGACGGGAATATGGAGGTACAGGAGGAAAGGATTGGGAGGAAGAGGAGGAGAGGGAAGGTGATGCGGGAGCAGTGGGACTAAGAAAAACAAGATATTCAGGGATCGGGAAAGGAGAGGCAGAGTGACGGGGAACGGAGATGGGAAAGATAAGCTGAAAGCAAAGGGTCCGAAACAGAAAGACATGGAGCGAAAAAGACACAAAGGAATCAGACGAAGATATTGATACAGGGAGGGGGAAGGAGAGGGGGGAAGGAGAGGAGGGGCGGAGAGGTGGGGGCTGGCTGGCAGCTGGGTATCAGTAAACGTGATATCTCCCCGCAACTGTGACCGCTCTCTTAAAGACTGTAATCAGATTACACAGACCACTCCAGATACTCTGAGTGCAGTGGTTCAGTGGGCGCTAAATACTTTGCTCCTCTAACCTCTCCTCCGCTGCTGGCCAGAAGGAGGTGTAGGAGGTTGATGTTGTTGAGGAGATTTCTTTGTACATAAATGCATGCCAGAGTGATACAAAGAGGGGCCCATTGGTAACAGGGAGGTTCTCTAAATCTAAGGAGACATACGTTCATCTTGCACGCACACAGAGAGGTTCTGAACTAACAGCACACACCCAAAAGTACACAGACACACATGCAAAGAAACACACACACTACATACTGTACCAGCACTGTTTCCAAGGCACTGCTATTGTAAATCCAACCGGCCAGTCAGTTTGTTTGAATAAAACACTTTCGGGGGAAACATCCTGCTAAATTCTAATAAGCGATAAAAGATTATTGTATGTTCTTTCCTCAGGGTATCTCCAACGCCCACGCCGGCTCTGCCAGTCACTCCTGTGGTGAATGCCTGACAGTTGGCCCTAGACTGGGCAGATCTGCTGCTAGACGGCACGTCACTGCAGAGCCCAGCCACGCTGGTTGAGGTCTCCCCAGTCCTTCACACATGTATACATCCTATTTGGACATCTGTTTTTTCACTATAAACTGCACTAATCCAGATTTCTTGCTGTTAAATATGCTCTGCGAATAGTTTTTTTTTACTTTTAAGTTTGTTTATTATAACAGAGATAATATGGCTAACGTTGACAAGATAGATCAGTGCAGCAGGCTAACTGATGTTTAGCTTTATTGCTGATGGTCAAATGTCAAAGTCTTTTATTTGTCAAGTGCAGCGAATAACATGCGTCCTTCTGAACAATGTAATTCTTGTAACGTGGCACCAGGGCCAGTTTCAGGCATAAGCAACATAAGCGGTTGCATCTGACTGCTAGGGAGCCCGAGACCGATAGGCGAGAGGCGGCCACAAATGAAATTTTGCTTAGGGCCCCCAAAAGGCTAGAGCCGGCCCTGGATGGCACGCAACATCTACATAGTACTAAAGAAATATATAAAGCAAAAATAATAGCAAAAAATACATAATATATACATAACAACAGTGACAAGAAGCAATTCCAGATAATGTAGTAATAAGAATATGGCCAGTATGAATAGAATTCTTGAATAATTTAAATATAAGTGTTGTAGTGCCTGTAAGTGGATACATAAAATAATGCTCATTTACGCTGAATGCACATATAAAGTTACCAGTTCATATGAGGTGTTCATGTGATCTGTAGATCAAAGTTGTTGGTTGAGCCTTATGGTCTGGGGCTAACATCTGGAAGTGAATCTGGAAGTGCATCACCTGATGCTCTGAAAACATCTAGCAAACAGCAGCAGTGTGAATAGACCATAGCATTGGGGGCTGTGGTCTTCGATAATGTTCCGTGCTTCCCTAAGACATTGTGTAAGGTAGATGCCTTGCACAGAGGGGAGATGGCAGCCAGTGGTGCTTGTATTTTTATTGCAACTGCAAAAGGTGGACCAGATGAGTTCTTTTTTGATGAACACACCTGTCAAGCCTGCACCTTCCCACATCCCGGGTTCCAGTACCCCTCAGTCCTTACTGGTTTTGAGGCGCCCTCGTTCCCCGTCTCCTCACCCCTAACCCATTGTACTCATTAGGTATCCTTTTTAAGAGTATGGGTTACTAGGTTGCATTGTTTTCTTTCATTACTTAACACTGTTCAGCTTATTGTTTTGTCCATGGCTACCATTTGTTTGTTATCATTTCCTTATTTTCTTTATCATTCCACCCCTTTAGCATGTGCAAGTGTTTTCTCTGTAGTGCTGTTAGAACACAAAGGAACTTGAAGTAGGAAACTCTCTCTACTTCAGCTCCGTCAACCTTTATGGGGGGTGTGAACCCCCTCTGCCACTTCCTGAAGTCCACGATCATCTCCTTAGAATTGCAGACGTTGAGAGAGAGGTTGTTGTCCAGGCACCAAGTAGCTGACTCACTTGCCTCCTCTGTGTATCGGTCTCATCGTTGTTGGAGATGAGAGCCAGGATGGTAGTTTCGTCCGTAAACGTACGTATGACGTTGGAGCCATGTGTGGCCATACATGCATGAACAGGAAGTACAGGAGGGGACTGAGTATGCAGCCCTGGGGGGCTCCAGTGCTCAGGGTCAGTGCAGAGGAGGTGAGATTGCCCATTCTCAGCCCGGGGGTCTGCTGTGAGGAAATCCAGGATCCAATTGCAAAATGAGCTTAGCAGGCACAATAGTGTTGAATTCAGAGCTGTAGTCCATGAACAGCATCCTCACCTATTTGTTGCCTTTCCCCAGGTGGGAGATGGCGGTGGGTGTCATCATGGTGATGGCACCGCCCTTTGACAAATTGAAAGGGATACAGGGACGATGGTGGTCTCCTGGGAGAGGTGGTCTCTCAACCTCTTCCAGACACAGGGAGAGATTGAATGTGGAGGCGAAAACCTCTGCTAGCTGGTCGGCACAACCCCTGAGGACACGGCCATCTGGCCCTGGTGACTTCCCAGGGTTCACTCTTTTAAAAGCTCTCCTCACGTCAGCCGTGGTTAGGGACAGAGTGTTGTTATCCTATTCCTCAGCAAGCCTTCCAGAAGGGCTGGTGTTTGTCGCCTCAAACTGTACATAGAAGGTGGTGAGCTCATCAGAACGCAAGGCGGCGGGACGAGCATCACTATTGTTCCTCTCTTTTTAGTCTGTGATGTTTCACGCGCCTGGGTCAGAGCTGTGTTAGTTACACTCCAACTTATCCCTGTAGTCTCTTTTTCCGTCTCTGATAGTCTTCCGTAGATCATATCTGGATCTCCTCAGAGCCAAAGACACCTCAACTAGGACCGTGCTCTGAGCTTAGCACAGACATTACCATGAACCCAGGGCTTTTGGTTGGGGAAGGTCCAGACATTGACCCTCAGTGTAACATCATTGATGAACTTGGAGATACATGCTGGTACAGAGTCTGTGTATTCATCAATGTCCCCATCAGCTGCAACACAAAACATCTGCCAGTCTGTGGTATTGGGGATTGTGGATGATTATTTTAAAAACTATTGTCACGGTTTCAGAGTCGTAGCTAGTTAGTTCATATTTTGCTGTGTGCATACTCCTGGAAATATTTGATGGCTGTGAAATTCTGCATAATGGTATTGATATTTCCCTGGCCCTTGGATGTTTTAATGTTTTTGCCGCTAGTAACGCGGATTATCCAATGTAATGTTCCATTAACATTCAGAGACGGGGCCAAAGGAACTCTGATAATAACGGAGGGCATTCAAGGTCAGGTTCAGTGCAACTCTTTGTGTGTTTGTGTGGGTAAATCCATCACGCACACATGCTGTGTGAGTCAACTATGACCTATTTAGATACTCCATTTAGGCCTACATCTTTTTTACCCATTTTACAGAATAAAATGCAGATGGTCTAGCCCAGTGCCGGCTGTTGCATTTTAGGGGCCCTAAGCAATATTTTATTTGGGGCTCCCACTTCCCTATCGGTTGAGGGCTCCCTAGCAGTCGGGGGCCCTAAGCAACTGCTTACGTAGCTTATGCCAGGAGCCGGCCCTGGTCTAGCCTCAGCTCAAGATCTTTCCTAGAAAACTCTAGCAGAACAGGGGGAGGGCATTTACTGCCTGGTGGTACAGAGACAATCCCTGGCCTGAGTAAGACTATTTATACTATATGGATGTGCAGTCACTTCTCCCTTCCTAATGTTCCTCTTCCACCCTTTGCATTCTGGGTACTGTAACTGGAAAAAGCCTTGTGTCATGATGGTTTATTTTGAGATCACACAACATCTATATTTTGAAGATTGCTTTGTGTTTCCTTACGTACATACACACACTTGTTTTTCTATTCTTGTGGGGACCTTAACGTATCCTTACCCTTAACATCAATAACCTAACCTTTATGCCTAAACTTATCCGTACCCTTAACCTCAATAACCTAACCTTTATGCCTAAACATATTCTTACCTTTAACCTCAATAACCTAACCTTTAGGCCTAAACATAACCTCACCCTTAACCTCAAAAACCATAACCCAGAAATCATATTTTTCTTAGTGGGAACTACAGTTGAAATTCACTGAACATTGTTCTTGTAATTACTCTATTTTCCAGTAGGAAGTTGCAGATAATAGCAGTCAAATATGGTATTGCTGTTGTTTTTGTTATCTTTATAACATTTACATTTGAACAGGCTAAAAGTGTTAACATTTATTTGCATAGAGTTAAAAGTGTTTTTCTGGGCCTTTTATCTTTATCGGGGTCATTTCTATTGGATCCTTTTTCTGCACACCCAATTAGTGAATTTGCAAATCAGCCGAGTGTCCCACTGTTTGTCAGTAGGTGGTTGAAGACTATCGGCCCCTTTAAGGAGATCCTGTGTGAATGCGGCCTTTCAATCGTGATTGACTGGCTTCATCAAAGTCAGAAGAACTAGAGATCTTCCTGATCACCCTCCTCTTTCTCATGATTATACTCTTCCTCAGAGAAAGGTAAAAAGCCTGTTCTCAAAGAATTGTATACACATTCCCTTTCTGCCTTACGATCCAAGAGGATCTTTAAATGATGTAATCTGGTAGATTGATGTTTATTTTATTTGCCGTTTAAATACTCAAACCAAAGTAATTATAATAGACTGTATTTTAAAATACGCAAATACACAGAAACACAAATATTTTCCATCACAGATACTGACGTGCTAGAACCCATGTCTGATATCCCAACCTACAATTTCTTCTACCCTGTGGCATGTGTGCATGTTGTACAGATGTGTGTGTGTGTGTGTGTGTGTGTGTGTCCATGCCCAGTTCTCTGCCGGCCAGCGCAGGGGCCAGACAGACAGAGGGCTTTTCAGCAGTAATCCCCAACAGTCAACTCCAGACAGTCAATTTAATCTAGCTCCTCTTGGATAGGATGTTGTACATCTACAAGTAGATGAAAATAATGTTTAGCACCACCAAAGGCAGCCCACCTCCTCTGGACATACGCCCGACCTCAGGCTGCGTCCGGCTGCACAGACCATACCCATCTGTTTGTTCACATCGGTCTGCCACTGGCAAACTGGCAATGGGCGTTTTTTACATTTTAGTCATTTGGCCGACACTCTCATCCGGAGGGAATTATACTACAGCGGTCATACATTTCGATTCCTTTTTTTCTGCTGTCCAGGCATTAACTAATGCATTATCTAAATATGCATTACGCATATAAACCATGACCAGTGATATGACTGATGACCCTTACAATGCTGATCCTCTACCACAGCTACTGGATATAATGACAATCTGCCCTTATGATGGGATTCTTTATGCGGAGATGGACGAGATAGTTTTGTTTACACACGTTCACAAGAGGCAAAAGCTCCCACCTGTTCTTGTCTTTGGGTCGGTATATAGAGCTAAATATGTTAATAGTTTTTTGTAATATTTGAAAGAGTGTTGACGTCAGCCACACTTTTTCAATGGCGAGTGAAATGCCACGCTAGCTTCATGAATACACATGCACTGATTCACATGTTTTTTCTCAAGATTCCCGTGATAATTATACCAGTACATTTGGAACAACCTAAGCCTTAATAAACTGATATTACACAAGTATGGTTAAATAATTCATTCATCCATTCATTTTTATCTACATCTGTATCTCAGTCCTGTACTAAAACTCTTGCTTAATAGTTCACTATAAATGCTAAACATTTATCCATTGTTGCATCCACCTCTGCCTTACGATGACCTATAACACAGAATATTGGTTATGGAACAGCAGAGTCCCATATTTATTACGTTGTTGTTGTTTCCAACAAACAACGAGATAATTTTTAATTCCTACTGGATGTATTTCTGTAAATCACTAAATCATTTTGTCTAACTAAGATTCTGTAATTGTTGGTGAAGGCACAGCTCTGCTGTCTGATGATTTGCCTTCTTAAAAGCATGTCCGTTAGGTTAAGACCAGGGTACAGCACTATGACTGGATGTAAATAACAATGCTGAAATGTTATTGGTTCAAAAACACCCTGCCTTAAAATCCAGGGAGCAAACAACAGTAGTGCTGTACTTCAGGGGCTAGTAAAAACTCCCTAAGAAAGCCGAAATTTAGGAGGAAACCTAGAGAGGAACCAGGCTTATGATTTCAAGTGACAGGACAAAGACTAATATGACAGATGAAGCCAAATCTGGACTGCATAAAGGAGAACCTCAGGGTGGAGGTTTGGATCCATTGTTGTTGACACTGTATATTAATGATAGGAAAACACTGTGACAAACCACATTACCTTGAACCTAAAGGCATGTTTCTACCAAAATAGACCCAGAACTGTGACTCCCAAGAACTGCTATTCAAGGTATTCAAGATTAGGCATACTCTGACGTATGCTCTTACTCTGACGTATGTTCGTACTCTGATGTATGTTCTTACTCTGACGTATGCTCTTACTCTGACGTATTCTCTTACTCTGACGTATGTTCGTACTCTGACGTATGTTCTTACTCTGACGTATGCTCTTACTCTGACGTATGTTCATATCTGACGTATGTTCGTACTCTGACGTATGTTCGTACTCTGACGTATGTTCCTGCTCTGACGTATGCACCATACGATATACAAAACCACAGACAGGCTTCTTTATGAATGCGACACTGCAACCAAATTCAAGTTGTGTTGCTGCTGATCATGATTTATTGGTTTGCAAATGTGGTGACTGAGATAACGGTGGAAAAGAGATCAGCAATAGTAGGAAAGCGGATTCAAAATGCCCAAAATTGTCGACATAAGACAAGTTGGAATTTGTTAAGTCTTCTCTCATTTTATCAGTCTGTTTTCAAAACACTGCCGAAGTCACTATTGTATCTTAATTTTGTACTAAATGAAAACTAAATACATGCTACTCCCTGGGTGCAACACCTCTGACCTTGCTACCATGATAAGGGCACCAATAGAACTCACATAAAAGATCTCACATAAATAGTTTAGGTATTTTAATTAATGATATACTTTCATTCAAAACACATAAAATAATAATACAAAAGCACGCCTAATTTCTGTATAATTTCATGGTTTTCAGTTATGTTCAATAAAATCTATTTTAAAAAAACAGGAATTAGAAGCACACTAATATGCCCATAAGAATAATGCCTGTCCTTTTCCTTCCTTCTACACACATCATTATTTTTCTTGCCTCTTTTTTGGCAAGAAAAAAAGAGTTACCCTGGGGTTCTTAGAAACTTCTACGAGCATCTTTCGATCAGCTGACTTGGTGGGACAACCTGTCCTATATAGATTGGCAGTGGTCTTGAATTTTCTCCATTCGTCGATGATCTGACGGACAGTGAAATGATTTGTTTTGACTTGCCTGCAAGGGTTTGAAAATCAAGAATCTTTTTCTGAGGGCACTGGATAGATCTTTTGATCTATCCAACATGATGCGTTACCACACAGTCATATGGTTAAGAGCAAACAAGGACATCTTGGTGAAAAGCTAGACCTTTCCAGATGATTATCTAATGATGTCTAATTATTTGCACCTGTTTTGGGGCATCAGATTCTAATGTTAGCCATTTTGAATAATGGTAAAAGTAGGCGTGTACAAACTTTTTCCACACAAGGAAATTGCATTTTTCTTCATTTTAATTACATAACTGGTTTCAAAGTTACATTGTTTTTGTGATTTGTTGAATTAGGTTCCCTTCATTAATGAAACTGGTTGGAATGTTGCTAAAATATCCACATGTCAAACATGTTTAAAACAAGATGACATTCCTAGAGGGAGTACTTCCAAGTTTACATGAATGTAGTTGTTCCCCCCCTCATTTTATCTCCATTGCATACAAGCTGCCATTTTCTGACAACACATTTGCTTTTGTCCATTTGAGCCATATACTCGAAACAATATTGGGCTTTGCTTCTTCTGACCAAACAGTGCTGCTTTTATGTTTGCTTCAGCCTTTGTTCACGCCTCGGCATGTAATCCAAAATATAAAAGAATATATGAAAAAAGGTTTTATTATTTTTTGTCTATTTTTAATACCCCCTCTGCACTGATTTTTTTTGTTGTTGATCAAAACCATTTCCGCTCCTGTGCCTTGTGAGTCTTTTGTCTTATTGTGGACTGTTGTTCAACTTGCAAAAAATGTGTAAGTAGTCACACACACACATACACTCACACACACATACACTCACACAGACATACACACACACACACACTCACACACACGTCTGTGGCTGTTGAGATGCTGCAAGTAAATATTTAATCACAGGCCCTGTAATCAGGCTCAAGTTCCTTCTTAAATGCGGGCCAGCACTGAACCCACACACACACACACACAACTACACAACACTCAACTACACATCATACCCAACACGCAAATGCACATCACCATACAACAGTCACAACATATACAATACACAAATACCCAGCACACAACATATAACGACAGGGTTTGGCCTGCTCTGAGCCCAGCCGCAACACAACGATAAAACACACGACTACACCGCTCAATTGGACCACACACAACAGCAGACCACACATTTACACACCGTCACACAACGACATACCTCACAACACGCAACCACAAAATTGGGCCGGCTCTGAGTTTTGTCACCGCACAACCAGACAACAAACAACAACACACCATGCAAAGACACCACACACAACTACAAATCACCCAACTACA
>JACXGJ010010058.1:10027-22851 GCA_016801105.1 Esox niger | reverse complement strand
TAAACAGACAGTCACAGGGTCTGGAGACTCAGTTTAAACAGACAGTCACAGGGTCTGGAGACTCAGTTTAAACAGACAGTCACAGGGTCTGGAGACTCAGTTTAAACAGACAGTCACAGGGTCGATGTGGCATGATGCCGGGCCTGGAGCAGTTACTCATAATAACGCCTTCCCCATAACTCTGACAGCAACATGATTATCATAAATGCACTGTCACTTCGAAAAGGACACACACAGTGTGAGTGTGTTTGTGTGTTTCTGTCTCAGTGTGTGAGTGGCAATGATGTTCAAAGTGACTTTCCCTTCCCCCTAATAGAGTTGTCCCCTTAGCGGGTTTGGGGTGATATTGGTTTAAACTCCTGCCTATTCCAGAGGGGTATCAATTCCTTCAAAATACCCCTGACTGATTCATTAACCGTTTCAGCTCACCTAGACAGTGCTGATGGACGAGTGAAGAGCATGGGGGTGGGGCAGACTGCCAGCCAGGAGGAAGGTTAGGGCTGAAGTAAAGACACCATGCTTCTCAGAGACTCAGGAATAATCACATTACTGGAAACCAGGACTGTTCTCTGGGCAGCAGTTTGATAAGTATATTTGTGTTGCGTTCGGGGGACATTGTTAACGTTTTATAGCCAACCCCAACACACTTATTGACTTAAACATGATTCTCCTGTCATCTCCTTTAGTCAATTTGCAGAGGCTCCTACCCTTGTGACTTACATAAGCCCTGGTATGTGCCTTGCTCAAGGGCAAAACACAATTTTCACCTTGTCACCTCAGGTATTTGAACCAGCGACCTGTTTTTTTACTGGTCACTGACCAAACGCTCAACCCAGTCCTGTCTACCTTCTGGCTTCCTGGTGCTTTTGCATAAAGTTTTCCTTCACCTGAAACAACAAATCGCTCATTCTGCTAGTAAACAACATCAGAGTCGCCAGAGTTCACGTCTGATGACGTCCACATTCTGAACACGGGGGGTCAAATGTGACAGTGGACGTAAAGGTGGCATTCATGTCACTGAGCAGAAGATTTCATCCAACCACATTTTACTTCTGGGTGCTCACAGGATTCCAGTGCCCTATCCTGGCGTTGCAAGCCCCGCCTTTCATCAAGAAAGCTACAGAGGACTTGGGTGTGTACCCTGACCGTCCTGGTCATTAAGAGCAACCCTCATGACCTCACTGAACGATGGAGTCATTGTCTTCAACATAACCCCAGTCAACAGAACCGATTGACGGGAACCGGCCAGACGACGGCAGCGACGTTGGCAAAGTCATTAAAACAAACTTCTCAGCAGCAACACAGCCTGAACACTTTAATACGAAAACCGTAATATTAAAATAATCCTAAAATAAACGTAAAATAATGATTCTAATTTTTGGAACACTTAACTAATCCACTGAGAGGCCAACTCTCTGGAGGAATTATAAGCGGAATGATTGGTGACTCCCAGGACAACGTTATTTCTGGTCTGTTATAATTGGTTTTTACTATATCGACTATCAAGTCGCTGCTGGTATGTTTTTATCACCACGGAATTGGTTATAATTTGTCAATTTGCATCAAATTAAACACAGAGGGACGAAAAGGATGTATTTTCAATAGTGGTTTAAAACACAGGCATAAATGATTCAGTCTCTTGTAGATCCCAAATAAATCAAGTACTTAAATTCTAATAATCCAAGCCTTGCTGAAACATCTTTCGCTTTCAAAGAAGATTAAGAAACGAATATATAGCATGCTCTTGAGACATATAGGCCCTAATAAACGTGCTCCTTTGAGACAGTTTCTAACCAGCGACATAAAGATTTACAGTCCACCTCTGTAGTGCATTTCTCATAAGGTATTCTGCTATTGTTCAGTCTCTATGACTTTCCCTAGGTGAGTGTTTGGCCGTTTGGTAAAGTAGCTGTTGAATAAAACATTAGAGCCTAGCTGCTGAGGATGTGAGTGAGTGAAAGTGAGAGAGAAAAGCAGAAAAGATGGAGGGAACTAGAGAGACAGACCAAGAGAAGGAGACAGCGAGAGAAAGGAAAAAGACAACAAAATAGCGAGACAGAAATAGTAAGGGAGGGAGAGGAGAAAGTGACAGCGAGACAGCAACAAAAGAAAAAAAGAGAGCAGATACGAGTGACAGAGACAATATATACACAACCATTCGAAAGTTTGGGGTCACTTAGAAATGTCCTTGTTTTCCATGAAAACATACATGACATGAGTTTGAATAGAAATTATAGTCACTGACAAGGTTAGAAATAATGATTTTAACTGAAATAATGATTGTGTCCTAACTTTGCCTTTGTCAAAGAATCCTCCATTTGCAGCAATTACAGCCTTGCAGACCGTTGGCATTCAAGTTGTCAATTTGTTGGGGTAATCTGTAGAGATATCACCCCATGCTTCCTGAAGCACCTCCCACTAGTTGGATTGGCTTGATGGGCGCTTCTTACCTACCATTGGGTCAGGCTGCTCCCACAACTGCTTAATAGGTTTGACATCCAGTGACTGTGCTGGTCACTCCATTATGGACAGAATCCCAGCTGACTGCTTCTGCCCTAAACTACCACCAAAGCACCCTCACATTGCCTCCACAATGCTTGACAGAGGGTGTCAAACACTCCTCCAGCATCTGTTCAGTTGTTTTGCGTCTCATTAAAATTCTTTGTGATTCAAAACACATCAAACTAAGAATCGTCCATAACAGTATCTTCCAATCTTTCATTCCTCAGTACAAGTAAACACTGATGAGTTTCAGAAGAAAGCTCTTCTTTTTCTAGTCATTTTGAGCCTGTAATTGAACCCACAATATCTGATGTTCCAGATACTAGTCTTAAGGCCAGTTTTATTGCTTCTTTAATCAGCAACTAAACAATAAACTTGGATTAGCATTCAAAACATGCCATTGGAGCACAGGACTGCTGGTGTAAGATAATGAGCCACTCACTGTACGTCTATGTAGATATTATTCCATTGACAATCTGCATTTTTACAACATTAACAATGTCTACATTGTATTTATGATTCATTTGATGTTATTTTAATGGACAAAAAAAATGCTTTTCTTTTTAGTGACCCCAAGCTTTTGAACATTAGTGTTTTTTATTGAAATCTGAGACTGTGATTCAGAGTCTGAAAAACAGACTTTCGTCTTATGATCGTAATTGTTCCACATGTGGTGTTGTTGACAATCCTGACAATTATTATTACTTCAAAGATTTCACATTGCAAATTAATAATCACTTCTATAGTTTGCTTTGGCAATAAGTATATTGTTGTTACATGCCAATGAGGCAATGTAAATTGATCTGAGAGAAACGGAGAGGAATAAAAAGGGATAAAGCGAAAAATGGTGAGAGAAAGAAAGTAACAGAGTTCTATTTCAATAGTGTTGTATCTAAGAAACAAACAGCGGCCTTATGCAACACCACCTCGTGCCATGTTGATTCATTTTGAAACCCTGTTTAAAAACAAAGCAGGAGAAGAAACCCTCACCAATCAGCTAAGCCATACCGTAGCTGAACTAGAAGTCACAAGTAAGCCAAACATCAAGGTTTGTGCTAAAGATTTGGGCTACTCTACTTTAAAGAGACTCCTTTCCAGAACAGTCGCATTGGTCCGGTCAGCCAGGCTCATCAATGTTTTCTTCCCCAAGAGACTGTTGTTATTTTGGCAATACAATTCTTATTTTCAATTGTGCCGATACTTCCTGTGTTTGCCTGTCACTTCTGTTCACAACTTACATTAATCCGTGTCTATCTCCTTCCCGAGGAGAAAGCTTGACGTAAACATTGAACTTTTTAATGAAAAATCTTGCAATTCCATTCTGAAAGGGATAAGAGAATAGTTACAGAGAAAGAAAGAGAGAAAGATGGATGTAAAACAAAGAGACCAAGAGAGACAGACACAAAAAAGAGAAAGAGGTGTAGAGACTCTCTCTCTCTCTCTCTCCTCTCTCTCTCCTCTCTCTCCCCTCTCTCCCCTCTCTCCCCCCTCTCTCTCTCTCTCATTGCATGACATAAGTATTTGATACATCAGAAAGGCAGAACTTAATGTGACAGTGGACATAAAGGTGGCATTCATGTCACTGAGCAGAAGATTTCATCCAGCGGTGCCACTCCTTAGTTGCCCTGGCTGTGTGTTTCGCGTCGTTGTCATGCTGGAAGACTCAGCCATGACCCATCTTCAATGCTCTTACTGAGGGAAGGAGGTTGTTGGCCAAGATCTCACGATACATGGCCCCATCCATCCTCCCCTCAATATGGTGCAATCGTCCTGTGCCCTTGGCAGAAAAGCATCCCCAAAGAATGATGTTTCCACCTACATGCTTCATGGTTGGGATGGTGTTGTACTTATCCTACTTCCTCCAAACACGGCGAGTGGAGTTTAGAACAAAAAGCTCAATTTTTGTCTCAACAGAACACATGACCTTCTCCCATTCCTCCTCTGGTTCATCCAGATGGTCACTGGTAAACTTCAGACGGGCCTGGACATGCGCTGGCTTGAGCAGGGAGACCTTGCGTGCACTGCAGGATTTTAATCCATGACCATGTAATGTGTTACTAATGGTTTTCTTTGAGACTGTGGTCCCTGCTCTTTTCAGGTCATTGACCAGGTTCTGCCGTGTAGTTCTGGGCTGATCCCTCACCTTCCTCATGATCATTGATGCCCCACGAGGTGAGATCTTCCATGGAGCCCCAGACCGAGGGATATTGACCGTCATCTTGAACTTCTTCCATTTTCTAATAATTACGCCAACAGTTGTTGTCTTCTCACCAAGCTGTTTGCCTATTGTCCTGTAGCCCATCCCAG
Source organism: Esox niger (assembly GCA_016801105.1). NCBI lineage: Eukaryota > Metazoa > Chordata > Actinopteri > Esociformes > Esocidae > Esox > Esox niger. The sequence goes on along the minus strand of JACXGJ010010058.1, from coordinate 18,042 downwards.
CCTTGTGCAGGTCTACAATTGTATCCCTGATGTCCATAGCTCTCTGGTCTTGGCTATTGTGGAGAGGTTGGAGTCTGTTGACCAGGGAACTGAGCTGAACTGAGTGTGTGGACAGGTGTCTTTTATACAGGTAACGAGTTTAAACAGTGGCAGTTAATACAGGTAATGAGTGGAGAACAAGAGGGCTTCTTAAAGAGAAACTAGCAGGTCTGTGAGAGCCAGAATTCTAACTGGCTGGTAGGTGATCAAATGCGTATGTTATTCAATAAAATGCAAATTAATTATTTAAAAATCATACAATGGGATTTTCTGGATTTTTGTTTTGGATTCCGTCTCTCACAGTTGAAGTGTACCTATGGTAACAATTACAGACCTCTACATGCTTTGTAAGTAGGAATACCTGCAAAATCAGCTGTGTATCAAATACTTGTTCTCCCCACTGTATATATATATATATATATATATATATATATATATATATATATATATATATATATATATATATATATATATATCTCATTGTCAGAGCCCTAGCATAGTGGTTCCCAAACCTCTCCTGTGGACTCCAAGACATACCTTGTGTTACCACACCAGAATCTACTTGCAGTTATGTAATTATCAAGCCTTTGATTACTTGATTTAGTCAAGCAAGTTTAGGGCTATAAGCTACCTAAATAATCTGGGTTTCCAGGAGAGGTGAAATTCTAGAAACAAGTTCCAGACCCAACTGGATACGCAGTCAAGTTCCAGACCCGACTGGATACGAAATCAAATTCTGGACATGACTGTATACGCAGTCAAGTTCCAGACCCGACTGGATACGAAATGAAATTCCAGACGCGACTGGATACAAAGTGAAATTCCAGACCTGACTGGATAAGAAGTGAAGTTTCTGGACATGACTGGATACAAAGTCAGGTTCTGGACATGACTGGATACGTAGTCAAGTTTGAGACACAAAGTTCCCTCGAATTTCTGTGTGAGAAAATCTGTGGCAGGACAAGAGACTACTTTTTTAAGAAGATTTCTGATAACGGGATCAATGCTTCCAAATACCATTACATGACAAGACAATAATTCATTTCCAGTCTCGTGTTGAACTCCAATCACTCTTCTACTACCTCTACGGATATATGTCTCATGGTATCAAATGTGACTTATATTTTTGAGGGGGGAAATGTATGTACAGATACAAAGTGGCCTCTTTTACCCAATCCCCGGTTAAGCTATGCTCAGTTGAGAGGAAGATACAGAGGAAATTGAAGCTTAGTCAGTATGTTTCTTGACAAGAAGTTTGTGGCATGTGGTTCTACACAGGAATTTCAAGTTCCCCTTGAGGAGGCCTTTCAGCTCCGCTAACATGTAGAAAGCCACACCAACTGGCCGCTATTTGCCAAGTGCTGCGTGTATCTGAGTGCTGTTTCCCTTGGCTCAATTCCAGGACTGATATCGACCCTGGATGTTGGTTTTGGTGGCCCCTGCCTGAAAAATTATCTGGAAAAAACTATGTGTGAAGAGTGCAGATGTTGTATCTTAATTTGATCATTCTGTTGTTCTGGGAATTTTCTGGCAGAAATTGTTAACTACAAAAAAGCCTTCCAAAGTTAAGAAAATCCACTTTAAAATGTAAAACAATATTTGCTTATAACGAAAAACCTATGAACCCCTTCATACAGAAATAAAAATATATCAATTATAATCGACATAAAAGTTCATGATACCTGTTCCTGCAGGATCATTTTCCTGTTTTGTGCCAAAGACCGAGACTTGTGATGATAAGTACATAAAACAAAGCACGTCATGGATGGATGTAAAGAGTTCCAGTCAACACTTTCAGTCAGACTCTACTGTCTCTACGGTTACAGGACATAAACCCATGCTAGGTTAATGCACTAGGTTAAGAAAACCTCAGACTCTACTGTCTCTATGGTTACAGGACATAAACCCATGCTAGGATAAAGCACTAGGTTAAGAAAACCTCAGACTCCACTGTCTCTACGGTTACAGGACATAAACCCCTGCTAGGCTAAAGCACTAGGTTAAGAAAACCTCAGACTCCACAGTCTCTCTCTTAAGCTTAGTCTAAATCTAGTCTTCCTGATCTGCATGAACTTTTTCACATAGCCGACAATCTGCCAGGCATCAGTCAGAGGGCCGATCTGCCAGGCATCAGTCAGAGGGCCGATGCAATGGTTTGAAATGTATGTTATGTGTGTGCAAAGCATGTTACGTGCTAAGCATGTTATGTGCAAAGCATGTTATGTGCAAAGCATGTTATGTGCTAAGCATGTTATGTGCTAAGCATGTTATGTGCATAGCAAGTTGTGTAAAGCAAGTTGTGCAAAGCATGTGTTCTCTTTTGAAACGGAACACAATTGGTTCTTTACTAATCTATCCAATGCTAAATTATTTTCTTTAATCAATGTCCTTCAAACAGACACTGAATGGAAAGCTCCTCTTTAACATGATCCACTCAGCTTTCCAGTGCTATTACTGCCGCTCTGAAGATTTCACCATAGTGAGCATGTTTGTGTTAAATTGTGGAAGCTAGCTGAGGGAACAGGTAGGGATTACACCAGGAGAATAAAACCTTTGTGATTATTTAATGTCTATAATCTGACTCAATTTGTTTGTAAAAGAAACATTGTCATAAGGAACCATTACAAACCTGACTGAGTACAGCATAGTGAATCTTAACATCATGATTCTCTCAATATAATGGTCTGTATTCCAGCCCTACAAACAGATACTGTTTATCTTCAGTAGATACTGAAATAAACAGCTGACCCTGTGTAATATCTAATTCCAGAATTCAATTGTAGAGAGGCAAACTGGAGGCAACTCTGTCAAGTTTGATACCGAACATAATGTGCTCAAACATTTACCATAGACATTTACCTTCAACTCTTCCTCTACGCGGAGGCTGCTGTTCTGTCCTACTTCATCATCAATGTCACCCACCTGGTGTCCCTGGTCAAAATCAGTCCCTGGTTAGAGGGCTAGAATGAGGAAAAGTAGTGGTGCTGGCCTTGAGGTCAAGACTTGAGTTAAAGGGCAGCTACAACATTGAAGTGGATCAGACCAAATTGAAGAGGAGTATGTTCTTTTGTGCTTCTAAGTAATTCCCATCATTACTAAAAAGCAGCACCATTATAGTTCATCAATCTGCCTTTTATATATCAAGTGGTCATCAAACAAAACCAATAGATAATCCAATCTAATGTAAAACGCACATCAGAAGTGCGCAAGGACAAGTGAGTGGGTGGCTCGGCGTTCTGGTCACAGGAAATCTGCCGACATGTCTAATGTGTGTGACACTAAGGCCCACACCCACGGGACACGAGCCAGAGGGATCCCAGTTACAGAAAATCTCCAATACTTCATCATTTCTTTACTTGTTTATGGGCGAACTTGAGACTCCCACACTGCAGCAAAATCCCATGACTTCCCCTTGGCCAGAGCAACAAAAATAAAGAAACCGCCTCGCTGTCACTCACTCAAATGTAGGCATTTGGCCTGGTCCAGGGAGCCTTCCGGCTGACATTTAACATGTACAGTATACTGAGACATACTGGAGAATTCCTCCCTATATGGGACACATGAAAAGACCAAACAAAGGTGTACTGTAATTAATGAGTGTCATTTGACCATGTTGTCAGGTTATCTGTTGGGGTCCTTGGCGACTGAGCAGGCAGGGCTGCTTTGACCCCCGTAATTCCCCTCCTCCGAGGAAGCGAGTGGCCCGATTGGTTTGAAATTAGAATGTTCCGCCTAGTTGAGACGTCAGACAACATCTGACATGATTTTACTCTTCCAAAGCACATCTCTTTTATTTCACTACGCGCGTGTCTGTGCGTGTTTGAATTGTTGGCCTTTAGTGTTGCGATCCCTTAGAAATATTAATTGAATCGCGCGGTGGCTGCTGCGTACACCCGGTGTCGTTCGCACACCGGCATACATGAAAAAAGCCTATTAGCGTCTGTAAAAAAAGAAGGAACCAATTACTCTATACGCTAGCTCTCTGAACTCATCCCACTTAACCTGCGGAAAACCTACATACCGCGCAAACAATCAGATCTGGTTCTAAAAAAAATCAAGGGTCTGAATTTAACACTTAAAAGGAACATGAGGATTACGTTCGACAACTTGTCAGCCATGTTTTAATTGATGGGAACCGGGTACGATTGTGGCTGTTCACATGCCCAGCCCTGTGAGATAGATTCACCCGGGCGTCAACAAGACGACAAAATAAACCAACAGGAGTCTTGTTCATTAATCAATCCAGTACAAGGAAGTCAGCCTGGTTGTTTCAGAGCCCTGAGTAAGAAACCCTATGGCGAGATAAGATTTAGAGCATAGCGCTGCGCTGCAACGTCGTTTGAAAGCTCAATGCAAAGCGTTTTACACAATGACTTCAGGTGATCTGGAGTGGATGAGAGCTGCAGACGTTTCACTTTGATTGACAGGCTACAGAATAGCAAGCCGTGAATGTACACCCAATATGCGAATTGTAAAACGCTTTATGACACCATTTGTAAAGCTCTGACTAGGCCTATAAGTGTATGTAATAACTCAAAAGGGGTTGCAATACTAAAAGAAATATAGTAGTTACTGAAATGGAAGAATATGGCAGCACAGTTCTGCTCTTTGCTAACATTTAGCAAATCTAGGCTAACAATTAGCAACATTAACACAGTACAATCAATCAAATACTTTAAGCAAACTAAAACACAGACATAGTGCTTTATACAGTTTTATAAAACATTATAAGCAAGAGCAAGCAACAATGTTGTTTGAGGTTTTTAAACAGCATTATACAATGTACTTGAAACCGAAAACCTTCTCATCGCATAAGAATGTTGTAAAAAAGTGCCTTCATATACAGATCAAATTCTCATCAACAACAAGCCTTTTATTCAAGTTCTCTCTGTTAGCTGTTTGTGTTGCTGTAGCGTAGAGTCACTGTTTTCTCAGAATCACTCCCAGTCAAAACCACTGCCCTATTTCTCCAGCATTCTCCTCAATCTGACTATGTGAGTAATAAACAACGGCATTTTCCAACATGGCACTGAGAGTTGAAAAGGCCAGAGATAATGACATCTATCATTTGCCCCATTTGGCCTGAATTAACACATAAAGTCTTCCAGTATGTAGGTGTGAGAAAGGACAGTGAAGTTATTACGGGAGTATGTGTGTGTGTGTGTGTGTGTACATGTGAAATGAGATATGCATCAATAGGATTTGTTGCGGAGGATCTTTAAGGTCACCACAGACAAACTACCGTACCCAACACAGCAGCGTAGAGAAGAAACACACACACACACACACATCCACATCGGTGTTTATACATCACTGGGTAGAGGCATAGTGTGACAAACCCCTTTTTCTGCTGATAGGGCCTTTTTCTGGTCTGAAACCCAACACATGCATGTATTTATAAATCACTGGATGGAAGTATAGTGAGAGAACCTTTTTTTCTGCTGATATGGAATTTGCTCCAGTCTTAAATCCAAATGTTGTTTTTCAGGTTCGGTTTGAGCAAAAAAACAAATAATGCATCTCGCCCTTTGTCTCGCTATAAAGCATCTTTCCAATCCTCCAGAATTATTTGAGATCAAAGAGCAAAGTGAGAACAAGATAACCCACTCATGATCAAAGAGAAAACCTCCAAATACAACACGTAAATAGCTGGTCGATCCTCTTCAAATCTCCTCTGAACAATACGCTTTCTGCAATACATAACTTCATAGTATTATTATAATGCAGTTATAACACCAAATTCCATGTTTTCCATTACGGTCCAAGCAGCTGTCACAAACAGCTTCATGAATTATGAAGGCAGGCCAGTGACTAGGGAATAGTGGTGAAGAGATGGAGAAACTCATCCTTCCTTTCCTTCCTTCATACTTTCCATCCTTCCTTCATTTTCTCCTTCCTTCTGCTCCTCTCTCCTCTTCTCCTCTGACTACATCTCCACAGCTCTGGAACAGATTGGAGCTCGTACATTTTTAAACAGGTCTTTCATGTGCTGAGAGAGAGTCAGGGAGAAGGCTTTGAACAGCCAGGCTTGTTAGGAAGAGAGGAGAGGAGAGGAGGAAAAGAGAGAGTAGTTACAGGAAATGAGTGGAAATGAGAGGAAAGGATGGTGGAGGGGAAGAGAGGAGTAGGTTAGGAGAGGAAAAGAGAGGAAGCAAGGAGAAATGGCAACAAAAGGAGAGGAATCAAGGAGAGGGAGGATGTGAGGAGAGGGGCGAAGGGAATAGTATTTGACTGATGAGGAAGGGAGGAAAGGAGCAGATGAGAGAGGAGTAGTAGACAGGCTAGAAGAGAAAGAATGGATGAGAAGAGAAAGGCATGGAAGAGAAAGTAGACAAGGAGAGGAGGCAGGAGTGAGAGGAGAAAAGAGTAGTGGAGAGGCAAGGAGGTGAGACAAGGATCTGAGGAGAGAGGAGTAATGGAGAGGCAAGGAGAGGAGGCAAGGATGAGAGGAGAGAGGAGTAGTGGAGAGCCAAGGAGAGGAGGCAAGGATGAGAGGAGAGAGGAGTAGTGGAGATGGAAGGAGTAGAGGAGGATTTAAAAGATAAGTCCTACTACTGTGATGGGAAGTTAGATACATCCAGTCAAGGAGGGAAGCAGCGCGCCTCTTTCGTTTAAGTGGACTCATTTGAATTGTTTTGAGAAGAGATAACAGTCATTTTCAATTGCCTCCGTTCTGCAGCCTGGACAGAGATTTATGGTTCCAACAACATGCTACACTGAGGCGATTGCTTTGGAAACCAAAAGCAACACTGGTAGAGCCAGAGACAGCTGAATGAGCGCTGACCCCAGAGAGAGCTCTCAGTAACGATGCCTGTTAAGAGGATTATCTGAGAACCCTATCATACGCTACCTTCCTCAAAAACAAGTAGAAATAAACAAGTAACACAGTGGAGCAGATATACAGTCGTAACGAAACCATGTCCTCACATCCAAGAAGCCAACTATTGAGTGGTCAAACTATTTGAATGGCCCACAGAACCTCTCCGTCCGTAACTCTATCCTCTTCCTGTTCCTGTTTCTCCAGGAGTCCCCAGGCGTGTGTGAGGGTAAATATTTATTCGATCTGTCAGGTTGGATGGCCGTCAACCAAACAGCACACTGACCCACTGACTCAACAAAGCAGAGGTAGAACTGTCACACACAGAAGTCTTAAAATAATGGTTGTGCTATTATGGTGATTATGTCCTTCCAGAAATAAAACATGAATATATTTTTTTATGTGTGTGCATATTCAAAATGTTTATTGGACGGCGGCAATTAGGTGACTATTGGTTGGTCAGTAGTGCCCAGCTGGGATTCTATTGGTTAGTCAGTGATGCCCAGCTAGTATTCTATTGGTTGGTCAGTGATGCCCAGACAGTATTCCATTGGTTGGTGAGAGATGCCCAGACAATATTCTACTAGATAGTCAGTAGTGCCCATCTGGTTGTTCTATTTGTTGGTTAGTGATGCCCAGACAGTATTCTATTGGTTGGTCAGTGATGCCCAGACAGTATTCTATTGGTTGGTCAGTGATGCCCAGACAGTACTCTATTGGTTGGTCCGTAGTGCCCATCTGGTTGTTCTAGTTGTTGGTTAGTGACGCCCAGACAGTATTCCATTGGTTGGTCAGTAGTGCCCAGCTACAGTAGTATTCCATTTTCCTTTATTCTATCCTCTATTTTCCCAGAACTCGCTAATGATGATAACATTTTCGTATTTGAAGAGGAAAGAAAAGCCAGACATTGTCACATGTCCTGCAGTAGTGGGACTTGGATGTGATTTAAGAGACTGGCACCCAGACAACTCATTAAACATCAGCCATGTAATGTTACTTATCCTCTACAGAATGTCACCGAAATGCATCAGAATGCAGGAACCTCACCGCCGCCCCTCCCTCCCCCTCCCTCCCCCTCCCGCACTCCCTCCCCCTCCCGCCCTCTCCATTCACCTCCCCCCCTCCCGCCCTCCCTCCCCCTCCCTCCCCCTCCCGCCCC
>JACXGJ010010057.1:12595-22866 GCA_016801105.1 Esox niger | reverse complement strand
CCAGTCTATTAAAGGTTGGGGTGTGGTTGTCTGACATATAATACGTGTAGGTTCCAGTCTATTAAAGGTTGGGGTGTGGTTGTCTGACATATAATACGTGTATGTGCCAGTCTATTAAAGGTAGGGGTGTGGTTGTCTGACATAATACGTGTATGTGCCAGTCTATTAAAGGTAGGGTTGTGGTTGTCTGACATATAATATGTGTGTATACCAGTTCGTTGAAGGTAGGGTTGTGGTTGTTGCGGACCACTTTGGTTTTCCTCTTGGTTTTCTTCTGAGGATCTGGGCATAGCCTGGTAACCACGTAGGCATCTGGACACGACCCATTGGCCAACTTCTGGTGAATGGGAATGGAACACATAGGTAACATAGTTTGAATTTCAGAATGAGGAGGTGAAAAAGAAGATGGTATTGATGACTCACAATGTTCTTGAGGTGTTTGACTAGGACAGAGAGCTTGTTGTCACTGTATGACATGTAGAGCTGGATCTGGGGTTCACCATCTGGAAATAACAAGGTTATTAGTTGAAGATAATAAGCATAACATCTGGAACAAAAGGGTTCAAATGTTGAAGATACTAATCATTACCTTGGTGGGATGCCACAGATGTGGGCCTGTCGTTCTTTGGCCCATCCAAAAACAACCTGCACACAAACTCGTTCTGCAGGTGACACAATAACACATGCAGATTAAAGCCATCAAACAGGAAACATCGAAGAAATGATTTTCCATGACCGTAAAAATAAGAAGAGGACAAAGGAGACGTTCTAGGACTCACCCCTTTACATGGTCCCTCAAACAGTTCCTTCAGATACTTGTTGAGCGTGGACATTTTCCTGCCTGGCGTGAAGGACATCTTGAACCATTTGGGGAATCTAACCAATAATTAAAAATACAGTGATGAAAATGAGCTAGAAATACATTCAAATTGTATTGATTCATTCCCATTATATAAAAAACATGCTTGCATTAATAGACTTGTGTCAGCTAGCACTGTTGGTACAGCCATCCTGACTTACTCTGGTAGTTTGGACTCTATGAAGTGCTTCTGCAACTCTTTGTGGATCATCTCAAACTGACCAAATGTCTTCTCACTGATCAGGTATCCATCCTCAATGTTCACCCGCAACGCGAACGTCTGAAATCCCACATGACATCACCCAGGATCTTAAAATGACATTGTCAAATGTATTCGATTCTTAAAGTTGAACTCAACGATAAGGCACAACAAATGCATTACAATTTGTACGAATTTCACATCTACAAAATGTAAGAATGACTAGCAACCTGTGGATAACATAGTAAAACGACTCTTGACAAGTACTGTCTATAGTACAGCAAGACGGATTAAAAAAATTCAAGTAATTGTACATCATAACATTATCACTTATTTCTTTACAAAAATAACAAAACGATGTTAACAGTGAATGCAGAAATATTATCTACAATCTTGCCTAAACCCAATTAGAGTTTGCTGTAGTAGCATGGGGGCTCTGTGTCTGACAGATAACACATCGCCCGGCACACAGACGGACTGAAAACCTGACAACAGGAAGCATGATGTGATCAAACGCTTACAACCTTCGAGGCCGTGCCGTTTGAGTCAGAATCAGACACCGGGACATAGTCACACAAAGTTGGGAAGCCGCTGGACGCTGTGGTTTTTCTCAATAACATCTGAACATTTGACAATTGAATTGAGATGAGAAAATGGCACAGTCTTAAGCCTGTGATGTTTCACTATATGCAAAACAATATGAGCAATAATGAGCCAGAAAATTAATGACTCACCACATTCTTTCCCTTCCCACTGTAACTATATATGACAGCTTCCTGAATGTTGGTGTGGGGGGAGGAGCTCTGGGCAGGAATGGGTGGAGCCAGCTTCTTTCCAGAAGGCTGGCCCAGGTTGTGAAACAGGAAGTTGAGCTTGACCGGGAAGCTGTCCATGCTTTCCTTGATCTTCCTGGTAGACAGACAGAAACATAGGGACAGACAGACATGAAGATGGACAAGACAGGCAGATGAATGACCAGGGAGATGATTGGAAAGACAGACAAATGGCCAGACAGACAGGCAGACAGCGAAGAGTCAGACGAGTGGCATATTCAGTAGATGGGTATAGGAGGAGAAACTGGGAGAGACCCAGACACACTGAAAGGAAGGCCTGTGACAAGTTCTCCTGTAGATGAGAGGATCTGTGTTAGCATACTTTGTGAAGTAGGAGGTGGCCTCCATCTCTGAGTCTAGAGGTCTCAGATTCTTCTGAACGTACTGCAGGTCCTGGATGTCCTTCATCTCTGGCATCCCTGCCCCCAGCATCTATGAAAGAAAGGACATTTAACTAAGTGATGTATACAAAATGTCATCGCCACTTCTGCTTTTGTTTTTTAGGCACTTTTTCATCACCACAGCATGGTCAGGTCAGTCCAAGTCTGAGAAATGCTTCCTGCAAACACATCATTCCATGGTGTTCTGAGTCCCAATGACCGACCAACCACGTGGCTAGAGCCTGACGTAACATAACAGGCCTATCATCACCGCACTGAAACACTGGGCCAGTACACAATGCCCTCTGGGACTCACAGCAATATGCCACAATGGGTTACAACAGACCTCTGCAATAAGATGCAGCTTAAAGCTTTCCTCATCAACAGTATGTTGCAGTAGACCGAGCAACGACACTTATGACTGATCATAAGCCGGTCATAACGCTTCTTCAGGTCACCAAGAGGTTCCTCACCAGCTGCAGCAGGCTGAGCACCAAGGCAGTGTGCCGGCGGATGCTGTTGTAGGCTTCACAGCAAAGCTCCACAAAACGTTGGAAGCGTTCGGGATTCTGACCCCCGCCAGTGATGAAGTGCAGCATCTCCGAGGTGAAGATAAATGGAGTCCGGTCCCTGATGGTTTAAAGAGACGGTGAGTAATCAGGCATGATCTCTATAGTCTCAGCTAAATAGGTGACTGTATAATACAGAGTAACATATTAGGATTTCATTCATTTCTGTTTTAATATAAGGACACTGTAAATGAAGTAGCCATATTTAATAAAGTTGTCATATTACTTTATTTTAATGAATAGTTTTTATTATACACAGTAACAGTGGCTTTTGAACATGGCCTGATGGTCAGCTTTGTGTTGCCGCAAACACTAGAACGTCACTTGCCTTTTGATGCTGGCAAATTTCTGTGCGTTGCCCATGATCTTGCCAAAGTCGATGTGGAACATGTGTCCGCTGTGCTTGAGCATGATGTTGTCGTTGTGGCGGTCGCAGATTCCCAGGATGAAGGTGGCAACGCACCATCCGGCACAGGAGTGTAGGAAATTAATGACCGCCTGCGGGTACGGGAGAACACGACATCAGGAGGAGGTTCATCACTGCCATGGGGAGGGCCAATACCACTCAGTCTGACACAGCTAATACACACAGCTCAGACAAACAACAGCTGCACAAAGTTCAAGGCTGTTGATGTTCTTCAGTGTCCCCATGGTTTTATTGTGGGACTAATGATGGACAGATTTTATTGGTGGTTCAACTGTGAAGATCTACTGAGACTCACCCCCTCGTAGTCCTCCTCTGTCTTGTTCCACATGTGGAACCATTTCTCCAGAGTGTCTTCTCTGAGGGTCCCTCCCAGACCCCATTCCTGTTGTATCTTACCCAAGGTCACTGCCTCTGGGACCACCTCCACCAGACCTACATACGAACACACACACACACACACACACACACACACACACACACACAGTCCTGTATTAATAAACTTGTGGGGACGCAAAAACAAAAAGTTCATGTTTGCTAAACCTAACCGTAACCGTAACCACATTTTTACCTCAGAACATCTCAATAATTTCTTTCCCATGGGTTTTTCTAGAAAAATAAAAACCAGAACACATAGAAAAACCCATCCAGCTTTTTTGGAGTGTGAAGAAATTGCATCTTTTATCAGAGATCAACTATATTTATTATTATGTCAACTGTGATTTCATTGGCCTGGTTTTGGTGATTACTTCTTCTACTGACAGTGTGGTACCTTGGTCTGGACCTGTTGACAGACATCGATATGTGACCATCCTCATGTCCAGCCCCTCCCGAAGCCACACCTTGTCCATCACACGCACTATCTGAAGAACCAGCATGTCCTGCCGCAGGTTATCCCCTGTCTGAACCACCAAACAGACATTAGCAATGCTAAGGTGGACAGTTCAATTCCCACAAGGATAATACACACTGAAGACCTGTGTCCTCACCGCACTGTACACACGCAAAGAAGTACAAAATGGCGTACACTGTACAAAGAAGTCCAGTGACTGGGTGTTCGACTCCAACTGAGTGATCAGGACAGATCCACAAATTAATTACTATGAAATGACACAATACATTAACACAGAGATGATGGCTCAATGGTGCAGCCCGTGCAGAAACAGGGGCTATAAGACACAGCACAGAATAACCAATCTATGCTGTGCACCATTTTCTGTTGAATAATTAACCGTTTCTGTTAAACAGACATTTAAATCAAATGGCAAATCAATTTGAGAAAAGAAATGTATGCAATTATTATTTCTCATATGTGAAGGAAACATTTGTACAAATAGTGGCGGCAGATTTATATATCCTATCCACAGTACATTTCCATTTGTCTTTTGTCAAAACTGATACCCCTGGTGCAGGAAGATATTTTACCTGTGACCTTGCTATGTCAGAGGACTACATACATATCTTTAATATGCCACAGAAGGGAGGGAAGTCAGCAAGGTTGCATAACGCCGTGTAACTCTGTTCTGAGCTCGGAATAAAAGAATCACTGACTTCAGAGACACTCGCCATTCTTTCTGTAACTACAAATATCTATCCCGTCTCCCTGACATCTCTATGGCGGTACGACTGCTGGTATTTATTATGACGTGGAGGAGGTTGGTCAGTCACCTTGCAGATCACACCGATGTCCCTGCCCAGAGCGTCCATGTTGACGAAGGTGACGCTCAGAGGAGCGGCATTGGAGTTGTAGAATTTACACGCCTGATGAAAAGAGAAACGGTATCGATGTTAAAGCTGGGATCCGACACCCGGATCCATTGAAAACCTTTCCGCTGCGTAGCATTCAGCATGCAAATACAGGAAACCGCTTCATTCAAAAGTTCTGTCCTTACGTCCGTTTTCACGCCCTTCACGAGGACGGCCGGGTCCAACGGCAGACGACAGCTAATCCCGTTCCTGAAAAACTCTTCAATTTTCCTCTTCTCTCTTGTTAACACGTTCTGGTCCGGTAAACAAGATATAAACCTTGTTATGACCGTATGCAAATGGACAGACTTCTGAGGGAAATTCCCCGTAAAGTACCATCTACACATCTACCATGGTGACACAGAACACATTACAAAACAATACATTACAAAGCCCTGGGAAAAACGACTGAGGAACTCGTTGACAGTAAGCGGCAGACCTTCCTCTGGTTCTTGTCGGCAGTCCGGACACTCTCGGCCACCTGTGTGAGCAGACTGACCAGGCACACCTGGCGCTCCAGCTCCTGCCTCAGCACCCTCCCACAGCAGTACCTCAGAGCAGCCTGGATCTTACTGAACCAGCTCCGGTAATGGGCATCGTTCTGGGAATCTACTAACAGCCTGGGAGGGCACGCACACACCCACACAACCAAACAGACACGCACATATGTAAGCAACACACGCCAGACAATGTAACAGTTAGCCCCACCAGCAGTGCTTCGTTAGACCACCTCAGAGGACGACCAGGAGGGGTGTCGTCCTCTTCAGGCAGAGGGCCAGACACACACACACACACACACACACACACACACACACACAGGCCTGGAACAGACACACTGTTAATTAAGCAACAACTATATGATCTCTGGACACACACGGACACACGGACACACGGACACACGGACACACGGACACACAGACACACAGACACACAGACACACAGACACACAGACACACAGACTTGTAGTTTATGTCTCCTTACTGACCAGAAAAGCTGTTGAGCGATCCTGACATTTTTCAGTGACCTGTCCAACAGCATCATCACCAGAGGGCCATCCAGCTCCCACTCACTCTTCAGAGCCTGTCACATGATCAACCAATCAACCAATCACATTACCACATTTTCTTCATAAAGTGGCATCAAGTTTAGACAGACAGGCAGTCGAAATGCCAAGACTGATTGACTGCTTCAGGACTGAAACATAGGTCACTATTAGAATTTGATCCACATTTTTTTAAATTCCTTTCCACACTGTTCGCTCAACCAGTAAGTATTGGCTGTTACATGTGAGGTTGAATGTTTACCTGAACCAGCTGGGGAAGGTACACCTCCAGATCTTCATCAGTGATCTGCTGAAAATGCTGCACTGCCTTGGCCCGCACTGCCTGGTCGTGGAAACTGAGCCAAAACACATGCATCATTATATTAAAATCACATGACGATCACAATTAAATGTAGAGCCAAAAGCTCAGGTCATATTACGTCATGCGACCTGCTAATCTGCGGGAAATACACTGATCAGCGTGGTGTGAGGCGCCAGAGGTCTAGGATGGAGGTCGACCCCCAAAGGGGACGTGCACCCTCTTCCAAAATACATTCTGCAAGACGGCATTCACGCCCTCACTGTGAATACCAAGAACAACAGTTCCGCTTTGGGTTGCTCTGCTCAAGGACAAGAGAGCAGGGTCTAGCCAAAAACTTACAGTTAGGGGTCCATTTGGATACAAGGATAGGAGGCATTAGGTTTAGCATTAAGAGTTACGGTTCGATTTTCGGGTTTATATTTGATTAGATGCAACTTCACTGTCATTGAACAAATATAAGTACAGGTTTATAGTTAGTATATTTATCAAATGTGATGTTCCCATTTAGACAGCTGAGTTGGACATGTGCATGTGTGTGTGTCTGTAGCTGTGTGTGCGCACGTGTGTATGTGTCTATGTAACCATGTGTTACCTGTTACTCAGTAAAAACAGAGCCTCTTCAGGGTGATGGAGGGTCCAGTTATCCACGATAGTGTAGATCTCAGCCAGTTGCTCTGGAGCCCACTGGGGGGCGCCACTCAGCACCAAGTGCAGGAAGGTGATGTTCTCATCACAGCTGTGTCTCTTACTCCACAGAAGTGCCTTCTCATTCTCCGTCAGACTAGGAAGGCCAGAAACAGAACACTTCCTTAAACCCCAGGCCAGAAGCTGAAACCAGGATCCTCACGCACCCAGAAGGAAAGCACTCGTCATACTTTTGCATTTCACAGGTGTCCAATCCGCTCAAAGGAGTTGCTAGAAAGCAACGGGGGGAAGCCAACCATATTTAAATGCTAACCCTGTAAACCGGAACGGTGCTGGGCATTTCCCATTAAATGGAAAGGTAAAGGGAGTGTGCAGGTGTTTTCTTGAGGTAGAGTGATTGAGAAAGAGAGTACAGGCGCATGTTTCTGCCTGAGTAGTCCCGTTGCTGTTAACCGTGCTACTCACAAGCAGATGCAGTGTTTCTGAGACATCTCAGATATCTTCCTGCGCAGCTCGTCAAACGGGGTACTGAACAGGACAGAGCCTGGTTGGGAGACGGGTCTATCATACCTCCACCGTGCCGCCTCTGGGATCTCCAGCTGGGAATGAAACACACAGACGCAATGTAAACAGCCATCAACAGGGTGTACAAGACATATACAGCTGACCTGATCCCAGACCTGTGGTACAGACATGCTAATGTGCACCGAAGTTGGACAGCACAAACAGATCTGGGACCAGGCTAATATCCAGACACTCCTAGAGGATTAAAAAAGATTTAAAAAATTTAAAAAGTGGCACAACATGCTTCACATGAATTTGAGTGCTAGTTCTGTGTTATGTGCTCATTAACCAGCAGGGGGACATGAAATAGAATTACCTGCATGATGACGCCAGTAGCCTGGCTGTGGCTGTCTGACAGGGCAGGAGACGGAGGGTCAAACAGCTTCTCCAGCATCGACATACTGACAAGGACTGTCCCACTCACTAGGGTCCTGTGGAGACACATTTACACATGTCATGTTGACTCAGGTTATAATATAGACATGGCAGACAGAGGACCATAACACATTGTCAAGTTAGTTACAGATGAAGTATTATGTGTTATAGTTAGAGATATTATGATTTATAGGTGGTGTATTATGAGATTTTGGTGGAGTATTAAATGAGTTATAGATTGAATATTTTGAGTTAGTTGATTTAAGCTCCACACAAACCACACACACACCAGACATACACCACACACACGCCACGAAAAACAGCCCACTTGTCTCTGTATAGCGGCAGCACTGCCCAGCGCAGAATCTCAGGGCTCTTCCCGTGTTTGGATGCCTGCAGAGTTATGGACAACATGGACTCATAGGGCAGCTGTCTTATCTGTACTGGGAACACCATCCTGAACACACACACACACACACACACACACACACAAATTAAGGTGAGGATTTGTTGAGCTCAGGAAGCATTACATAGTTGGGCACCGACAGACTGAAGATATCCTCACATGCGGTTACACTGGATCTTGTTGCCAAGCGACAGTGCAGTGCTGATGTTTTCAGAGAGGCCTTTCTCACAGATGTTCTTCCCTCCAAACGTCAACGAACAGGAAATGGAGAAGTAATCAAAACTGCGTTCAAAGAGAGTGGCACATAAACAATGCGCACAAACACACACACACACACACACACACACACACATTCAGCAAAAAGCACATGAGAGAACCTGTAACAGTATGTCACATCATAGAACCCCTAAAAAGCTAATCACATTCCTTAACATATGCCCTAACAACATTACATCACAGAAACCCCAAACAATCAAAAGCTGCCCAATCGGTTCTTCATTAAGCTTGAGGGGATGAGTGAACAACTTTGATCACCCAGAGAGTGATATTACCCATAATCCAATGCCAACTCCTAATAAGTCATTCCCTGTCTAATTACATTCCTAGTCCTGTCTATTCTGCTCGAAGGGTTCAGAAGGACACAGAAGACATCCAGATGTGTTTTGAGGTTTTGACTGAAGCTGTCTTTTAATCTTAATCTCTTTTTATCTTATATTGTTCAAAATGTACAGCTACATTTGTAGGATAACAACAGAAATTGTGTAAGCAGTTTGTGTGACCTAGTTAGGGAAACATGTCACTTTACATTTCCTATTTACATGTCACATGACATATGCATAAGGTACATCCATGCATGGAGTATCTGTACATCTCCACCAGGGAAACAAGACAGCAAAATCTATGTATTTTTTTCACTTTTTACAAAAAGTTCAGCCAAGCACAGAACACCACACAGACCTGATTACCGCTGGTGTTTCAAAAACCTATTGCTTTAAAACGGTTACATTTCGGTCTTCTAAATACCTTGTGGTATTTTATGAACAGAAATGGTTGGTTCTGGATTCTACTGTAAATTTCTAATTTGCTTGTTGAAGATTATGTTTATTAGATAAAAATGTTTGACATCATTGCTAACCTTCAAAATTAGTACATTATGTGGGTGAGCAATGGTGAAATTCTGCATAAAAAGGTGATGTTTGCCCTATTTGCCATTTGGTCATTTTTTGATTGGTTTCTACCTCTTCCTGCTCTCTCCTGGGCAAAATACCTGTTGAGCCAGTTAGGCTGCAGTCCATAGAGTGCTGCTATGTTGAGCTGTAGGATGTCATGGTTCTGGTTTACGTCATAGACAGGAAGGCTGGGACACATATTCTGACTCTGGAAGTCATAGGTGAAGTTGTCGAAGAAGACATTAAGCAGTTTGCCCAGAGCCTGGTGCAGCATAACCAATGCTGTAGAACAGACACAAAACATTTACTAAATTACCAACCACGAGTACAACTGACACAACAGCAGACATGACCAACCACAAGGACATCTGACACAGCAGACATGACCAACTACTACAACAACTGACACAACAGCGGACACGACCAACCACAAGGAAAACTGACACAACAGCAGACATAATCAACCACAAGGACAACTGACACCGAACACAGTCAGAGCACTCATTCACAATTAGTTTAATCTTAATATAAGACATTTTCCAACAGAAATATAAGATAAATCTGCGTGTTTAGTAGGCAGGAATAGCCTTAACATTAAAACTATGTTGGCAGCAACATACCTGGCAAACAATAGAGCCTTTCACACTTATGTTTTAAGACAAAGGCTATATGAAACATGGGTACGGTCTGGTGTGATTTTATGAACCGTGGGTACGGT
This sequence comes from Esox niger, assembly GCA_016801105.1. Lineage (NCBI taxonomy): Eukaryota > Metazoa > Chordata > Actinopteri > Esociformes > Esocidae > Esox > Esox niger. The sequence goes on along the minus strand of JACXGJ010010057.1, from coordinate 12,615 downwards.
CTGGTGTGGTTATATGAACC